>SJXQ01006634.1:0-25945 GCA_006408695.1 Aepyceros melampus
ACGACCGAGGATGAGATGGCTGGATGGCATCACGGACTCAATGGACTTGAGTCTGAGTGAACTCCAGGAGTTGGTGATGAACAGGGCAGCCTGACGTTCTGTGATTCATGGGGTCACAGAGAGTCAGACATGACTGAGCAACTTAACTGAACTGAACTGAACCCTGGACATAGGACTGTCTAAGAAATTAGAGGTCTTTATTGTGTCTTGATTAAATGGAATCAGTGGTGAAAACCTCTTGACTTTACCTTTGACAGAAAACCTGTCATTCTATACCTGATGTTTGGTGACCAGAACTCTGGAGTGTAAATTTAAATGTGAAAAAGTGCCCATGAAGAGTATGTTTATGACACATAGTTGACTACAAAGTGAAAGTGAAAGTGAAGTCGCTCAGTCGTATCCGACTCTTAGCGACCCCATGGACTGCAGCCTACCAGGCTCCTCCGTCCAAGGGATTTTCCAGGCAAGAGTACTGGAGTGGGGTGCCATTGCCTTCTCCTGAAATAAAAATTCACCCAGGAATGCAGCCTCAACTGTAATTTTTTGAGTTATTTCTGACTTTTAAAGAAATTTAGGCTTTATTTTAACTAAGTTGTTTTTCAAAAATATTCAAAAATTTTTATTTTTTCTAAGTCCCTCACTTTGGTCACCCTGGTGTTGAACTGAGGAGGAGGGAGCTCACAGTCAAGCTATAGCGCTTTTTACTATAAACGTCTATTTACTAAGGCTGCATTGTTAAAATTCAACTGCACAATTTTGTAAGTGTTCTCATGGTACAATATAATTCCCTATAAATTCTGCATGAATTGAGCCAAACCAAGTTCCTCTAAACTTTAAAGGCATAGTATTGCATGTATATTTCTCTTCCTAATATCAGTCTGTGTCTCTGCCTATAGTGTCACAGGCAAGTGCACCTGAATCTAGGATTAATACAAGTAAGAAATGAAAATTTCCCCATTATCTGTGTTTAGCCTCTAGTAACAGAGGGTCACAGACTTTAAGCAGACAGAATAAAATATTTTTATAATGATATGTTGACAAAGTCTAGATTTGCATACATGGATATAGATTTAATAATAAAGTGACTTGTTTACATTACTCTCCTGAATAAGCATACTCACTAGACACAGAAATTTCTAGAATCTAAGAGGTTTAGTAAGACAACTTCCTTAATGGGAATCTGTCTTACTCAATCTAATCCATGGCCTAGAGAGGATGAGAATGAGCCTCTGTGCTGATTGGCAGACTTGAGAGAATGAAGACAGGTGGGGCTGAGCTAAACACAATCAGTTTCTCATTACTCCACTCTAGAATAAGCCCATCTTCCTCTGATGAGGAAGAACAGCTGTGGGGTATGGAAACTGACCAACAGTGCCACTCAGAACACACTCCCCACAGGAAAATAGAGCCAGAAAATGGAAGTTTCCCCTCCCTAATATTGCAAATATTTTACTGAATTGAAATTCTGCTGATTATGACTGCAAATATGATTATTAATATGATAAAACATTTAATATTGTCCAATTTTTAGTCAGTAAGAAACATTTTGTTTAAAAATACATGGTCATTTAATAAATAAAGAATAAGATTAAAATGCAGTAGTGAGTTAGTTGTCTTTGGCATTAAAACATGAGCAGACTTTAAACAAATAATTTCTTGGTGTCTTTATATGACTTATTGCTCTTTAGATAAGATATATTATGATTTGACAATATATTAAGACTACACACAGAAAAATAAAGTTTTGATGTATGTTTTAATAATTTAACAATTTTAGATTTTCCTCTTTAGTTTAACATGGATTATTCAAATCTCAATAGATAATGTAATTCTATCTTCTTTTTTTAATCACATCTAGGGATAAAGGATGCTTTAGAAGATGCTGCCTTCCTTCTTTTTATTAATAGACAGTGATTTTTTAGGTACAGCTTACAAAGTAGAGAATAATTTTGTTTAATTGAAGATCCAGTGCAATACTAGGCACATTAAAAAAATATCATACTTTCTTAGGATGATGTTTGTAGGAAGTATGTTTTTAACATAATGGTTACTCATTTATTTATTGTGTTAGTCACTCAGCCCTGTCCAACTCTGCGATCCCCTGGGGTGTAGCCAGGCAGGATCCTCTGACCGTAGAATTCTCCAGGCAAGAATACTGGAGTGGGTTGCCATTTCCTTCTCCAGGGAATCTTCCAGACCCAGGGAAAATAGTGGGGTCTCCTGCATTGCAGGGATATTCTTTAACATCTGAGTTACCAAGGAACAAGTATAAATAAATGGCATTTAACACTTGTGTGATGCCTTTCTGGGTTCATTTCTGTCTTGTGTAACAGGATCTCACTTCATCTTACTAGTAGAGCTAGGTACCGTGCATCTTAGAAGCTTCAGTTGTGTCTAACTGTTTACAACCCTGTGGACTGTAGCCCTCCAGGCTCCTCTGTCCATGGAATTCTCCAGGAAGAATACTGGAGTGGGTTGCCATGATATCCTCCAGGGGATCTTCCTGACCAAGGAATTGAGTACAGCTACCTCAGACATTAAATTAGCCCTGATACCCTTAGAGGAAAATGGTGTTCAAAGAATATAGTATAGTTCTTACCTGGAGAATCCCAGGGACGAGGGACCCTGGTGGGCCGCCGTCTGTGAGGTTGCACAAGTTTGGACACGACTGAAGCAACTTAGCAGCAGCAGCAGCAGCAACTAAAGGTAATTGTCAATACTGGTACTAGTCATTGTTTAGATATTTCAATAGTAGAGCTCAGGGATAGTTATATGTATATATACATATATATATAATTTAGTGCATGTGAAACTGGCACTCTTATTTCCAATTTTAATTTAGGAAGACTGTATTTTACTTATATTTTAATTTCTTTCATGCTTAAAATCTTGAATTCTAACAATTATAAACTTGTTTTATATTACATGCTTTTAAGTATGAAAATGACTTTAAAAAGATTTCAGAAATTAATGTTTTAAATTTAAATTATTAGCTCATTAAAAAATTACCTTGAGGTTCTTTTTGTCCTTGAAAATATCACACACACACCAATCCATTATGAATACACTTAGATATACATTGTAGTTTTTAGAGTCTTATGTCTGCATATTTTGTTGGGTATATTTATGGGACATGAATTTTGGGGTTATAAGGTAGGCATATGCAGTAGATATGCCAAGGAGTTTTCTAGAATTGTTGTACAAATCTAGTTTTTACCAGCAGTAAATGAATTGTTCAGTTGTTGCACATCATTAATAAAACTTGATACTGTCAGTTTATTATATTTTAACAAGTCTGCTTATTGAAAATTCTATATCTTTGGGTTTTATTTTAATGTTCATTAATTCAACTTTAATTTAGGATATGCATTTCCATGAATTTTAGTGTGTGCAGAGCCACATATAACCAATATCACACCACATCAACCCTAAATTTTAACAACTACTCATCTTTTTTCCACCCCTATAGTGCTGCCTTTTCAAGCATGTCATAAATAGAATCTGTATAATTTAAATTATGTGTTTATAGTCTGACTTTACAACTAGAATATGTGTGTGTGTGTGTGTGTGTGTGTTTCATTTGTTACAGAATCCACTCCGTGGACATCTATTGTATAAGTGAATAAATGCATAATATATGCTACTTTATTTCAATTAAGTTTTCTGTCATTTTTAATAAAAATAAACACTTTTCATTGTTTATATATTTTTTCTTCTCTCCATTTATTTGCTCCCCCCATCAAAATTCATTGTGTCCTACCTTCCCCAAATGTTAAACTTATTTTCTCTTCAAATGTACACATTAAAGCTAAAACTTGATAGGTCTTAAATATATTGATTTAACTGAAAAATAAAAATATCTAATCTGTTCTTAGGGCTTCTCTGGTTGCTCAGATGGTTAAAAATCTGCCTGCAATGCAGGAAAACTGGGTTCAATCACTGGGTCGGGAAGATCTCCTGGAGAATGGAATGACAATCCACTCCAGTATTCTTGTCTGGAGAATTCCATGCACAGAGGAGCCTAGCGGGCTACAGAACATGGGGTCACAAAGAGTCAGACACAACTGAGTGGCAAATACACATACACATCCATTCTTAATTCCCCTACAATGCAATAAAATGTATAAGTATCTTCAATTAGATGAGTTTACTGAAGAGAATAATCAGATATCAACAAAGAAATAAAACTTCCAAATAATTTAGACCCAAGAAGGTAATAGTAATAATAAAGTATATTTATAGAAATATATTTTGTTTTAAAGGATCAGAATTTAGGAATGATTTTTATGAGAATTGAAAAGTTGTTCATTGGGAGTGCTGTAGCATTAAGGAACTTGCAAATGTAAAACCTGTTTCAGATGTGTGGAAGAGTGCTTTACCTATTGCAGTCCTGAGAAGATTAAATAAGGTTTAAATACATAGGGTCAATCAATATGATGCTCACCCAGATGTGAAAAGATATATTTATATGTAACTTTTCTAAGGCTCAGAGGTTAAAGCGTCTGCCTCCAATGTGGGAGACCCGGGTTCTATCCCTGGGTCGGGAAGATCCTCTGGAGAAGGAAATGGCAATCCACTCCAGTATTCTTGCCTGGAGAATCCCATGGATGGAGAAGCCTAGTAGGTTACAGTCCATGGGGTCGCAAAGAGTCGGACAAGACTGAGCGACTTCACCTACCTCACCTAACATATAATTATTATAACTGACTCACATGTTTTCATGAATGTCTCTGTGTTTCTATTTTTTTCCCCTAAAATCCTGGGGCGCTGAATTTCCTCATTGTCTCAGTTAAGCCTCACACCTCATCCAGCCTTTTTTGGAAACTCAGCCAATTCTTAAGACATGTCAAGTTAGAATGTAGATTGTAAACATAAATAGAAAGTGCAGAAATTTCTCAAGGACCTAGAGGAAGTTGCATGTGACATGAATCATCACTTAATTTTGTTTGTTAAATTCTCTATCAAATTGCTTTGGTTTCTTCCTCCCAACATGTGGAAAAAAAAAAAAACCTGAAAAATGTGAAATTAGTAAAACAAGACCTGATGTCACAATTCAGCAGGGGTCTTTGGATAGAAAGGGTAAGAAACTGTTTTTTTATTTTCTCTGAAGCAATGCATAAGGAGTTTCTGCCACTGTTTCACAAGTCAGGTGATTCTAAGCAAAAAATGCAAAACAAAAAACTGAATTTCTTGCCAGTCTTAAACTAAAATAACATGAATTCAACTATTATGGTAACTTTAGTTTGAATTAAAGTGAGTTAATTTAGGTCTATGGTAATATTATAACTGATATTATATGTATATATTTTCACCTAGTGGTATCATGTATTTTTAACTGTACATGTCATCTACAGTTCTTTACAATTGATTATTTATTTGTGAAGTGTAATTCTCAGTAGAAAACTGAGAGGGATAGGAGACTGAGAGCCAGAGCAGAAGAGAGAGAAAGGGAGAGAAGGAGAAGCTAGAAATGAGGTGAAGTAAATGGAAGGGTGAGAGAAGGGAAGAAGAAAAGGAGGGGCAGAGGGTAAGGGGGAGAAAGGTGAGAGATTGAGTCTTAGCCAGTAAATCTAGTAGCTCAAGTAACTCAATGTATCAAAGGTGATTTTATTAATATGGGAAAGACAACCTAGGATAGAGTACATAGATAACAACTGATAAATGTGATGTTTAAAAGGAAGCAAGGATTGAAACAGAACCGACAGGTAGTATACACAAGCACAAAGTAAAAAAGGTCAAGTAATATGTTGTAATTAATTTTGAGACATTGTGTAGGAAGCAGGTAGTCTGAAATACTGATTCCATCCATAGAAGGATAAAGGTCAGGTTGTGGCAAATTGTACAAGAAGGGTTTTAATATAACATTAGATTCTCTCCATCATTCCCTATGAGATAGTGCTTCATGCAAAATGGACTTATGTTCAGTCCAGAAAGCTAAGTTTCCATAGAAGTGGTATTTTATTTTCATATTAATCAAACATCCATGCATGCATGCATGCTAAATTGCCTCAGTCATGTCTGACTCTTTGCAACCCTATGGACTGTGTAGCCCATCAGGCTCCCCTGTCCAAGGGATTCTTCAAGCAAGAATACTGGAGTGTGTTTCTTTGCCCTCCTCCACGGACCTCCCTGCCCAGGGATCAAACTCATGTCTCTTATGTCTCCTGCATTGGTAGGCATGTTCTTTAACACTAGAGCCACCTGGGAAGCCTATTAATCAAATATAGGTATTGATCATAGGTTTCATAGCATGTGCATACATAAAGGAAAATAATATATATTTATTAAAGATACAAAGTATGTGCCATATTTTAGATGTTGTTTAGAGTCTATAAACCATTCAGCCTAAATTAATAAGAGATTATCTTCATGAGATATTATAAGAACAAATAGTGAAGAGTTGTATAAAAGTTGCCTTCCTTCAAATCTCAATTTGCTGCTTACTAACTATGTGAGTTTGGTAAGATCTTATTGCCTCATTTTCTTCACATATAAAATAGTGATAATAAAACATATTGCATAGGGTATTGTGACTAAGGATAATATCTGACACACGACGACTACTCAAATATTGAAGTGAAGTCACTCAGTCTTGTCTGACTCTTTGCAACCCCGTGGACTGTAGCCCACTCAGGCTCCTCTGTCCATGGGATTCTCTAGGCAAGAATACTGGAGTGGGTTGCCATTTCCTTCTCCAGGGGATCTTCCCAAACCAGGGATCGAACTTGGGTCTCCTGCATTGCAGGCAGACACTTTATCCTCTGAGCCACCAGAGAAGTCTACTCAAATATTAGATAGTGTTAATAATTAAATATCCATTGTCTAAGTAAAGAATTCTTTGAATTCTTGATATAAACTCTGCTTTTCAAAAGAGGCACTATATCTTTCTGTCTATTCACATTTTCCCTGTGACTGAATACATTATTCAAAGGCATATTTGAATAGCCTTAGGGTGACCCCTGGAGAAGAAAATGGCAACCCACTCCAGTATTCTTGCCTGGAGAATCCCACAGACAAAGGAGCCTGCCCGGCTACAGTCCAGGGGGTTGCAGAGAGTCGGATACAATTGAGCACGCACACACACGCACACAGGGTGACCTCACCAAAGAGACGCAATCTTGTGTAATTCCTTCTCAGGGTGAGTTTGGCAGGACTGTTACTTGATTCTGAGCCATGAGAACGTGGTGAAGATGACGTGATGTCACTCTCTTAATAAGGCTATGTTGTATGGCAAGGGAATGGATGTCACAAATGACCATGTGGCACAGGACTGGCAGAGGAAACTCCTGGCTAACAACCAGCAAGAAAATAGGATCTTGGTCCTAAAACTACAAGGAGATGAAGTCTGCCAGCAACCTGAAGGATCTTAGATGCAGCTCTTTCCCCTGCCAGGCCTCGGATAAAACTGTAGACTGTGATTATATTTAGATGATGTCCTAGTTCAGTTCAGTTCAGTCGCTCACGTGTCCGACCCTTTGTGACCTCATGAATTGCAGCACACCAGGCCTCCCTGTCCATCACTAACTCCCGGAGTTCACTCAGACTCACGTCCATGGAGTCAGTGATGTCATCTAGCCATCTCATCCTCTGTCGTCCCCTTCTTTTCCTGCCCCCAATCCCTCCCAGCATCAGAGTCTTTTCCAATGAGTCAGCTCTTCACATGAAGTGGCCAAAGTACTGGAGCTTCAGCTTTAGCATCATTCCTTCCAAAGGAATCCCAGGGCTGATCTCCTTCAGAATGGACAGGTTGGATCTCCTTGCAGTCCAAGGGACTCTCAAGAGTCTTCTACAACACCACAGTTCAAAAGCATCAATTCTTCAGCGCTCAGCCTTCTTCACAGTCCAACTCTCACATCCATACATGACCACAGGAAAAACCATAGCCTTGACTAGATGGACCTTAGTCAGCAAAGTAATATCTCTGCTTTTGAATATACTATCTAGGTTAGATATAACTTTTCTTCCAAGGAGTATGCATCTTTTAATTTCATGGCTGCAATCACCATCTGCAGTGATTCTGGAGCCCAGAAAAATAAAGTCTGACACTGTTTCTACTGTTTCCCCCATCTATTTCCCATGAAGTGATGGGACCAGATGCCATGATCTTCGTTTTCTGAATGTTGAGCTTTAAGCCAACTTTTTCACTCTCCTCTTTCACTTTCATCAAGAGGCTCTTAGTTCCTCTTCACTTTCTGCCATAAGGGTGGTGTCATCTGCATATCTGAGGTTATTGATATTTCTCCCGGCAATCTTGATTCCAGCTTGTGTTTCTCCCACTCCTCTAGGCAGCACTATTTACAATAGCTTGGACATGGAAGCAGCTTAGATGTCCATCCACAGATGAATGGATGAGGAAGTTGTGGTACATATACAGAATGGAATATTACTCAGCCATCAAAAAGAACACATGTGAGTCGGTTCTAATGAGGTAGATGAACCTAGCACTTTTGTTTGTTTGTTTTTGGCGGTGGTGGGTCTTCATCGCTCTGCACTGCCATAAAGGTGGTGTCATCTGCATATCTGAGGTTATCGATATTTCTGCCAGCAATCTTGCTTCCAGCTTGTGTTTCTTCCAGTCCAGCATTTCTCATGATGTTTTCTGCATATAAGTTAAATAAGCAGCCCTAAGCAGGGTTCAAAGTATATATATATTTCTGACACACGTACATAATTGCCGGGGTCCAGCCCCAGGGGATCCAGGGTGATTCAAAGCGGAGATGGACAGGTGAAGAAAACTTATTTATTATTAATATAAGATTAGGAAATAATAGTATAGTAGAAAATTTAGTAGAGAAAAGAGGCTGAATAATTTGGTTTACGTGGAAAGCCAATAAAGTTCCAGACAAGTAGCTTGCACCATCTACGTTAGGCCACCGGCGTTCGTTTGAATATTGGAGACTGCCCACCCTGGGCTCTCTCTCTTAAGGATCTTAGAAGCTGGGACAAGTAAATAGACATGGCAAGCCTCCACACCCCAGATGGGAATTCAGCCTGAAATTAGAGAGGAGACATGGGGGAAAACAGTCCTTCCAATGACTGGCCCTGGCCCCTATTGTTCAGAAGGCCTTTTATACCTTTTTGATTGTACATAGAGATCAATGGGTAACACAAAGTTATGCAGTGTTAGCAGCCCAGACTCTTGTCAAAACCGGGCCCTTCTCTCTGTATACCCAATTGTATACAGAAGTCTTAGGTGATTTACATCATCTTCCGGCCAAAAGGCAAATTAACATTTTACAGCCCTTTTCTCATAAAGGTTTGTTAACCAGAAGACTTATTTGTGTTAAAAGTGTTGTTCTTTCCAAAGTCTGGTGCCATTCTCAGAAAGCACTAAATAAAGTTACATTTTTACATAGCAAAGATACAGCAATTTGTAACAAGTAAAACGAGTACAGTGATTTATAACAAAAGAAAAGTAATTAACTCAAAAGTCTAATGTTGCTAACATCAAAACTACTATATATCTTTTACCATATCCTGTTTACATTGATTAACATCCTCCCAGGTACTAAAAGATAAAGAATGTGGAGGTCTGGCAACAATCATTGAGTCACAGTGAAATCCTGTCACCAATATGTTTTTTAGCTCTAAAAGGCTCTATATCTTTAAGATGCTTTAAGCATTGTGCCTCTTGCAGTTGGGGGCTGTAAGCAATTCACAAGCTGTAAAAGGTTCAAGGGAAACTGTTAGGCAAGTTAGAGCGTTATTAGAGGGGGTTGAGCTGAAACACTCCTTTCAAATGCAGAAGACTAAAACCCTGAGTTGACTTTTTCCAGAGAATGTCAGAAGAGTGGAAAAGCAGGCAGATTCTTATTTTTGGGAGTACATGCTCAGGAAATACCAGGGGGAAACCCTGAGACTCGAATCACCTTGCCCATCAAGCCTCTCTGCACGACCTTGTCATGGGTGGGATTCTTCACGCTGGCTTCCAGCACATAATCTACTAAGGAAAAAGAATAATTTATAGCTTTTATCATTAATGTTACTTCAATATGAGGCTCTATGAAGACCATGCTTCCCAATAAGCTCAGCTGTTTTTGAAGTCTTTTATGTGACTACAGATCTACGTTAAACAGGTTAACTGGGGAATTTCCCAGTGGCTCCAGTGGTTAGAACTTACTTTCACTGCTGAGGGCCCAGGTTTGATACTTGATCAGGAAAATAACTGTCTTTCTTATATGTTCCCAAATAATACTTGGTGAATGAAACTTGATGACTAAAAATTTCTTTCAATATTACCTTAATATAGCTGAATTCTTAAACTTATGGATTGTTGAATTATATACTCAAGATGCAGATTTCCTAAATGTATTTCAAGGAAAAACAAAAATAACTGTAATTTAAAAATACAGTCATTTTCAAATAACCATCAGAAGAGTGGAAAAGCAGGCAGATTCTTATTTTTGGGAGTACATGCTCAGGAAATACCAGGGGGAAACCCTGAGACTCGAATCACCTTGCCCATCAAGCCTCTCTGCACGACCTTGTCATGGGTGGGATTCTTCACGCTGGCTTCCAGCACATAATCTACTAAGGAAAAAGAATAATTTATAGCTTTTATCATTAATGTTACTTCAATATGAGGCTCTATGAAGACCATGCTTCCCAATAAGCTCAGCTGTTTTTGAAGTCTTTTATGTGTCTACAGATCTACGTTAAACAGGTTAACTGGGGAATTTCCCAGTGGCTCCAGTGGTTAGAACTTACTTTCACTGCTGAGGGCCCAGGTTTGATACTTGATCAGGAAAATAACTGTCTTTCTTATATGTTCCCAAATAATACTTGGTGAATGAAACTTGATGACTAAAAATTTCTTTCAATATTACCTTAATATAGCTGAATTCTTAAACTTATGGATTGTTGAATTATATACTCAAGATGCAGATTTCCTAAATGTATTTCAAGGAAAAACAAAAATAACTGTAATTTAAAAATACAGTCATTTTCAAATAACCATTTCTTGTTAGAAATAGGATGCCAAGGAATTATTGCTTGTATCACCCAAGAAACCACTTCAGGTTTCCATTTCATTAACATATGTGTCCTTCAGGTTGAGGCCTTGGTGTCCTCTTCTAACTTTTACACCTAACACGAGTCTTTGGAACAGTAGTCCAGTTGCCACATAATGATCACCCAAAAATTTAGTGGTGTTAAATCACAAATTTTACAGTGCTTCATATTCTATTGGAAAGAAACTCAGAAAAGACTCAGTGGTGAAGGTGTCTCTCTTCTCCATAAATACTTATCTTCAAAGACCTGAAGGGCTGGAAGATAGAATGATTTTGTCTGGAAGATTTACTTCACAGGTAACTCTTCACTGACTTAGTGCCTGGGCTGGGTGAGATGATGGTTTGGAATAGTTGTGATTATCAACCAGAGCATCTACAGGTAGCTTCTTTGTGCGACTTGGGCTTCTTACCATATGGCATGAGTATGAGTGGAAAAATCATGAGAAGGAGTGTTCTAGAACTAAACTTCCAGAAGAGTCAAGTGACACCTGTACACTTTTTTTCTGACCCAGTCCGTGAAATCATGCCATTTTCTTTTTTATTAGAAGAAGTTATCAAACCAGCCAAGATTCAACAAGAAAAGATTTGAGTCCAGATTTTGATGAGAATTGCAAAGTAGAAGAGTGTGTTGGATGGAAGACACTGTGGTTTGGCCAAGTATGGAAAATTCTGCTACATAAGGCATGTTAAAGTTCTGAATGAAAAACTGGAGAATTGGGGCTATAGAAAACTTCCATTACATAGAAACTAAAGACTTTACATAGAAAATCATTAGTCACTATGATCTTTAAGGTTTGAATGGTTTGAATTCAAATCTGAAAGGTTTGAGTGCATAACCTTTATCGCCTTTGAGGGTTAAAGGAAGCTATGATCCAGAATGTAGCCTATGAGTAATTTTTAAATTTGTGGTTCTCCTCTTTCCTGCCAGAACTGCTGGGGCAGTCATTAAACCAGTGGTGAGTGCTAGTTTAATTTGATTTCTACTAGAACACAGTAAAGTTAGATGAAAAGTAAATAATAGGGAATAATGTGACTACTAATACAATTGTATATTATGTAGATAAAACGTTGGCTTGAGATATAACATAAAAGGAGAAAAAGTTCTCTCATTTTCTTTATTCAGCATTTTCAGTTGTTTGCTTAATGTCATATTAGAATATACTAAAATATTAATATATTTTTATTATAAGAATACATATTTCTTAAGTTTTATTATAAGAAAATAAATTCCTTTATTTGCCTTCAAAAAGGATGTCATACTAAAGAGGTTTGATATTTATTAGTTCATTATATACCTTTATAGATTAGAAAATAAAATGAACTTAATTATTTAGACATTTTAGTGAGATTCATACACTAGTGTGCATAAATATTCACATTCATGTATAGTTGTCTGAGTAATAAGAATTCATTGAAAAATCACAAATTGGGTGGAATGCTCAGGATAATTTAGGTTTATTAAATATTAGTTGCAACATATTTTTTTAACATTATAATTTTTTAAGTAAAAGCAAAAGAAATACTAAGAAGAGAGATAATCAAAATTACATATTTATTTTTATACTTGATAGCTGCATGTACTTTGGCAAGTTGTTTAGATATGAGTTGAATCATTTATGATTAAAAGGCTATATTTACAGGTTTCTAAACTCCTTACATATATAAATTTCTATGCAAAAAATATAAAAATGATAATTAAAATATCAATTTAGTGAATAAAACTGACATTTCAATGCCAGATATTTGATATCTTTAGCATTAGAACTGAATAGCTGTATCTATACATCCATCCATATATCTATTTGTAATATCTTTATGTACACTAGATTCACAAATAAAATACACAATTTAATATTAGTCAATTTAGCACTTAATCTATGGAATAAACAATATAGTCATCAAAATATATTATATATAGTGGCAAAGTTTAACTTGTCATTTAGAATGCATAGCATATTTTTAAGACTTTGGAGACAGGATATATCAAGTTAAACTACTAACTGTCCACTTACTTTTTTGTTCTTTAAGTCTTTTTTGGCAACACAACTCTGAATCAATTTCATGTTCTTACTCCTTTTCAGGAAGTCCATTTGTCTTTTACCCAAATAAATATGTCAAACTGCTGAGAATAATACTACAATCTGGCAAATCCATGTTCAACCTGGAGATCCAAATAACTAGTTTATATGAAATAGGTTAAGGATCTCAGTATTTGTAATCTAAGATTTTAAAGTTGTTCTTAGAGTATAATTTATTGACATGGAACTATTCAGGAGTTTAGAATCAATAAAGGTTATTAAAACTTGCAAAATTTTCAGGTAACTTAACTAATGTAGTAACATAAAAAATTACATTTGTAGACCCATTATTGTGTTAAAGGTGAATAAAAGTATCATCTGGGTGCCTAATTCTCTTTAATGCAGAAATTAAATGATGCAAAAGGCAGTTTTCTCAGGATTCTGAATTGAGGAACATTGATTCATTCAAGTTTTCTAAAAGACATGAAATTTTCACACACTAATTTTTTGAAGTTGAATAATGATCTATGTTAGGTACTTGTATAATGAATATATTCATTTTGGGAAAGATAAACACATTTAAACAAAGGGAAACTACCTTTAGGTGGATTAATCACTAATTACCCATCATCCACAAAATCAGATAGTAGTCAGTGAATAAATGGTTACATGGCAGCAAGAAGTCTTAATGAGAGTTAGGAAATTGTGTCTAGTAGTTCTGAATGAAGACATATTTGGAAGGGATAGTTAGCCATGAGCATGGCCAGAGTTATCCAGAAAGTGTCTAAATTTTGCTGTAGATGCTATTGGTTGAAGATATTAAAGAGAGTCGAAACCTTTTCAAAAGATTTTTTTCAGTTCTCTTCTTAGATAATATAGTCACTTAAGTATTTTTCAAACTTAAAATATGGTATATTTTTGTAGTTTGTGTTCATGTATTAAACTTGCTTATTAACTAAATAGTAGAAGGGAATTTGCATTTGTCTTAAGAATTAAATGTGTGAATATACAGACTATGCAATAATTATTTCAAATGTTGCTTGGAAAAGGTTGTATGCTTAATTTTAGCATGGATATCAATATGCTTACTATTGCTCATTTTAAAAACCAATTTAGTAAATACTAGATAAATCAATATTTTTAAAAGTTTATTTCTTAAAGACCATATCTCTTAAGGATAATCATGCTATATATTTTTTCACTAATACTGGAGAAGAGAACATGTCTTATGATATAAAATTCAAAAAGATTTTTATAAATTATCTTTCATACTCCTGGGCTAGGGCATATTTTCCTTTCATCAAATATGTGCATAGTTTGAGTCATGGGAGAAAACTTCAGGGCAAAAATGTGTTCTTCTTTGATTGTCTCTATATTTATCTCTCTTGGCATCAAGCTTGAGAATAAATTTGAGTAAATTCTAGTACTTGAGAGAAATGAGAAACCAGTTGTCTGTGAATTTTTATTGGCATACTAAGCTTCAGAATGCAGCCTCATCCTTTGTATCAGTTCAGTTCAGTCACTCGGTCAAGTCTGACTCTTTGTGACACCATGAATCGCAGTATGCCAGGCCTCCCTGTCCATCAACTTCCAGAGTTTACCCAAACTCATGTCCATCGAGTCAGTGATGCCATCCAACCATCTCATCCTCTGTTGTCTCCATCTCCTCCTGCCTCTAATCCCTCTCAGCATCAGGGTCTTTTCCAATGAGTCAACACTTTGCAGGAGGTGGCCAAAGTATTGGAGTTTCAGCTTTAGCAACAGTCCTTCCAATGAACACCCAGGACTGATCTCCTTCAGGATGGACTGGTTGGCTCTCCATGCAGTCCAAGGGACTCTCAAGAGTCTTCTCCAACACCACAGTTCAAAAGCATCAATTCTTCAGCACTCAGCTTTCATCACAGTCCAACACTCACATCCATACAGGACCACTGGAAAAACCATAGCCTTGACTAGACAGACATTTGTTGGCAAAGTAATGTCTCTGCTTTTCAGTATAGGTTGGTCATAACTTTCCTTCTAAGGAGTAAGCATCTTTTAATTTCATGGCTGCAATCACCATCTGCAGTGATTTTGGAGCCCCCCCCCCCAAACAGTCTGACACTGTTTCCACTGTTTCCCCATCTATTTCCCATGGAGTGATGGGACTGGATGCCCTGATCTTCATTTTCTGAACGTTGAGCTTTAAGCCAACTTTTTCACTCTCCTCTTTCACTTTCATCAAGAGGCTTTTTAGCTCCTCTTCACTTTCCGCCATAAAGGTGGTGTCATCTGCATATCTGAGGTTATTGATATTTCTCCCAGCAATCTTGATTCCAGCTTGTGTTTCTTCCAGTCCAGCATTTCTCATGATGTACTCTGCATAGAAGTTAAATAAACAGGGTGACAATATCCAGCCTTGACGTACTCCTTTTTCTATTTGGAACCAGTCTGTTGTTCCATGTCCAGTTCTAACTGTTACTTCCTGACCTGCATATAGGTTTCTCAAGAGGCAGGTCAGGTGCTCTGGTATTCCCCTCTTTCAGAATTTTCCACAGTTTATTGTGATCCACACAGTCAAAGGCTTTGGCATAGTCAATAAAGCAGAAATAGATGTTTTTCTGGAGCTCTCATGCTTTTTCATTGATCCAGCAGATGTTGGCAATTTGATCCAACATCAGTGAATGTTGCAGGGCAAAGGCTAATAGCGTTTTGCCAAGAGAACACACTGGTCATAGCAAACACCCTCTTCCAACAAAACAAGAGAAGACTCTACACATGGACATCACCAGATGGTCAATACTGAAATCAGATTGATTATATTCTTTGCAGCCAAAGATGGAGAAGCTCTATACAGTCAGCAAAAACAAGACCAGGAGCTGACTATGACTCAGATCATCCTTTGTATATGTATTCACAAATATATTGACTGTATTATTATTTAATTTTAAAACTCAGGAGAATATAAATTATGAAGAAAGAAATAATATCTATATAAATAAATGTTCCATTGCATTCTTCTTACATGCTGATGGACGACATACATTTTCTGGGATGCATACCTTCATTTGGAAACTGTGCACAAGAAAATACTTTGTGAATGAAGTAAATGTACTGGTCTTCATTATTATATAGTTATAACATTTAAACATATCTATCCTTATTGAGCTCATTTTATGCAACAGGGAGTGTGCTTAGTAAATATCTTGGAACTTAATTTATTAATTAGGACTGAAGAGTAGAAATTATGAAGCAGGTTAGGAAGCATCAGTTAGAACTGGACATGGAACAACAGACTGGTTCCAAATAGGAAAGGGAATAAATCAAGGCTGTATACTCTCACTATGCTTATTTAACTTATATGCAGAGTACATCATGAGAAATGCTGGGCTTGGTGAAGCACAAGCTGGAATCAAAGATTGCTGGGAGAAATATCAATAACGATAAATACGCAGATGACACCACCCCTATGGCAGAAAGTGAAGAAGAACTAAAGAGCCTCTTGATGAAAGTGAAAGAAGAGAGTGAAAAAGTTGGCTTAAAACTCAGCATTCAAAAACCTAGGATCATGGCATCCAGTCCCATCAGTTCAGTTCAGTTCAGTCGCTAAGTCGTGTCTGACTCTTTGCGACCCTATGAATCGCAGTAGCCAGGCCTCCCTGTCCATCACCAACTCCTGGAGTTCACTCAGACTCACGTCCATTGAGTCGTGATGCCATCCAGCCATCTCATCCTCGGTCGTCCCCTTCTCCTCCTGCCCCCAATCCCTCCCAGCATCAGGGTCTTTTCCAATGAGTCAACTCTTCGCATGAGGTGGCCAAAGTACTGGAGCTTCAGTTTTAGCATCATTCCTTCCAAAGAAATCCCAGGGTTGATCTCCTTCAGAATGGACTGGTTGGATCTCCTTGCAGTCCAAGGGACTCTCAAGAGTCTTCTCCAACACTATAGTTTAAAATCATCAATTCTTCTGTGCTCAGCCTTCTTCACAGTCCAACTCTCACATCCATACATGACCACATGAAAAACCATAGCCTTGACTAGACGGACCTTAGTCGGCAAAGTAATGTCTTGCTTTTGAATATACTATCATCTAGGTTGGTCATAACTTTTCTTCCAAGGAGTAAGCACCTTTTAATTTCATGGCTGCAGTCACCATCTGCAGTGATTTTGGAGCCCAAAAAAACAAAGTCTGACACTGTTTCTACTGTTTCCCCATCTATTTCCCATGAAGTGATGGGACCAAATGCCATGATCTTCATTTTCTGAATGTTGAGCTTTAAGCCAACTTTTTCACTCTCCTCTTTTACTTTCAACAAGAGGCTTTTTAGCTCCTCTTCACTTTCTTCCACATCATCTCATGGCAAATAGATGTGGAAACAGTGGTTGACTTTATTTTGGGGGGCTCTCAAATCACCTCAGATGGTGACTGCAGCCATGAAATAAAAAGATGCTTACTCCTTGGAAGGAAAAATGACCAACCTAGACAGCATATTAAAAAGCAGAGACGTTACTTTACCAGCAACGGTCCATCCTGTCAAGGCTATGGCTTTCCCAGTAGTCATTTATGGATGTGAGGGTTGGACTATAAAGAAAGCTGAGTGCTGAAGCATAGATGCTTTTCAACTGTGTTGTTGAAGACTCTTTAGAGTCCCTTGGACTGGAAGTAGATCCAACAAGTCCTTCCTAAATGAGATCAGTCATGAGTGTTCATTGTAAGGACTAATGCTAAAGCTTAAACTCCAATACTTTGGCCACCTCATGCGAAGAGCTGACTCATTTGAAAATACCCTTATGCTGGGAAAGATTGAAGGCAGGAGAAGAAGGGGACATAGAGGATGAGATGTTTGGAAGGCATCACCGACTCAATGGAGTTGAGTTTGAGTCAACTCAGGAAGTTGGTGATGGACAGGGAGGCCTGGCATGCTGTGATCCATGGGGTCACAAAGAGTCAGACAGGACTGAGTGACTGAACTTAACTGAGGTAGCCTTTCCTTTCCAGTATCCTTGCCTGCAAAATCCCATGGATAGAGGAGATTGGTGGGCTGTAGTCTGCAGCAGCAAAGAGTTGGGCAGGACTGAGGAACTAACACTTTCACTTCATATAGCCTTTTCTAGATTTGTCTTATGATTCAATCCCCAATTTTTTTTTAATCATTGTCCCTGTACATTTGACAAATAAACAATGTGTTATTCTATATGTTTTCTTACACACACTGGCAAATTCTGATGTTTCATATATATATATAAAACAAAACAAATACATATATATATATATATATATATATTATCACTTTTTCTTTTATCAGTTGTCTCTGCCTTTGTTATTTTTGCAGGTGTCTGTAAATAGCCAACTACTCTTTAGTGCATAATGCTCAGACCCTTAGATTAACATTCAGAGACATATCCACCTGCCTTTGATATTTCTTGCAAAGTTCAGTTCACATTCACCCATGTGTAGATCTTATGCTCCGGCTACAGTGCAACTTTTATTGTTCTTTGGACTTCACAATTCTGAAATTTTGCTCAGCTGCTTTCTTTCTGCCTAGAATTTTCTTCTCCAGTCATGTCTTTTTTCAGTGCTAGCTCAAGTCCTGCATCTGTCACCAATCGGATATCCTACTTGGATCCTCCTTCTTCTTTTGGATTACCTTTGTGTTTGCGTGATAAAATACACATAACAAAATTTGCCATTTTAGGCATTTCAGTTTATAATTTATTACTATTAAGTCCATTTAACTGTTGTTTCATTATCACCACTAGCTTCTACATCATCCAAACTGAAAATCTATACCCATTAAACACATCCTCCAGTAATCACTATTCTACTCTCCATTTCTATGAATTTGAGTAATTAGGTACCTTGTATAAATGAAATTTTACAGTATTTGTCATTTTCATCTAGCTAATTTCACTTACCATAATGTATTCAAGGTTTATACATCTTGTGGTATGTATCAGAGTTTCATTCCTTTTTAATGCTGAATAATAATACATAGTTTCTACATGTCATATTTTGTTTTTCATTCACTCGTTGATGAACATAGTTCATTTTTTTTTCTATCTTTTGGCTACTGTAGGTAATGGTGATTTGGAATACAAATATCTGTTTGTGTCTCTTTTTTCAACTCTTTTTGGGTATAAACTTAGAAGTGGGATTTCTGGGTCCTGTCGTAATTCCATGTTTAATTTTTTGAGGAAACATCCTGCTATCTTCTATAGTGATTGTATAATTTTACATTCCCATCAGCAGTGTCCAAAGGTTCTAATTTCTCCACATCATCTCCAACACTTGTTATTCTCTAGATTTTATTTTTCTTTTTTAAAATATTATTTATTCTAATGGATGTGAGGTAGTAAGTGAGGACTATTATAAAAGGACTATTTCTGTCCTTTTATAATGATCTATTTATGATTTTATAATTTATTGTAGTCTGCATGGAGATCTGTCTGATATTACTAAAATATTTGGAAATTAGGGAAGCCTCAATGGCTCAAGAAGTAAAGAATGTGCTTGCAATGCAGGATACATGTTTGATACCTGAGTTGGGAAGATTCCCTGGAGAAGGAAATTACTACCCACTCCAGTATTCTTGTCTGGAGAATCCCATGGACAGAGGAGCCTGGTGTCCATGAGTCACAGAGTCAAACATGACTGAATGTGCACACACTCATTTAGGAATTAGATTTTGTTTACACCCGTTTTTTCAATACACCATATATTTTATAATATATGCTTTATAAATGTTGGATAATCATTACATTTCCACATTATTGCTCTCACAAAAGAGACACAGATGTATAGAACAGCCTTTTGGACTCTGTGGGAGAGGGAGAGGGTGGGATGAGTTGGGAGAGTGGCAGTGTAACATGTATATATCATAAGTGAAACGAATCACCGGTTTAGGTTCGATGCGGGATGCAGGATGCTTGGGACTGATGCACGGGGATAATCCAGAGAGATGGTGTGGGGGAGAGGGGAGGTGGGGCCAGGATTGGGAGTTCATGTACACTCGTGGCTGATTCATGTCGATGTATAGCAAAATGAATACAGTATTGTAAAGCAAAACAAACTAAAAAATAATTAAAAAAAAGAAAGTGTTAAACAATCTATTATGGAAATTATGGCAAAATTCTTTTAAAATCATGTTATTTCTGTTTATGACTCTGATTCATCTATAGAAGTACTTTATTCCTTGTACACAATTCTTGTCATTCTTCCAAATGGAATGTATTGATTTTTTTTTCACCAGTGTTGGAATATTTAAACATTTAAAAGTAAGTATTGAGGTAAATTGTTTATTATTTTATAAATATTGCTATTTGATATTTATATAATGAAGGCACTTTAATGCATTAATTAAGGTTTGCAATAGCTAAGTATATGTTGCATAACATTTTAAATATATGATATATCTTACTAAATTTGGTTATTTTTCCTGTGATTTCTATTCACATTCTCCAAGCTTATTCAGAATTCTAATAAGAGTCTTTGAAATCCACAAAAGATAAATTATAAATGGTTCATTAGATCTTTGGTAGTCAGAAACCTAATTTAGAATTTAAAATGTGGACAACAACAAAGCACTTATCACAGAACCATATACTTGCTAACTCTTAAAAACATAAAATCTGTGAAATATAACTCTTTCTCCAAAGTCAGTAGGCAGGCTGAGTGTTATGATGGTACAAAGTAATGTTTACATATTGTATAATGTATATACAGCAATATATTAAAATCAATTTGAAATGAGATGTATATGAGTAAAATCCTAACCTATATAAATTGTATATTTAAACAAAGAAAAGTTAGATAGTATAATACTACTTGTCTTAAAATTTCTAAATATTTCCAGCAGGGCATTAAAAGATTTAACAGTATGTGTTCGCTGTAATATTATCAAAGGAGGATCCTATAATTTCTATATTGACTATTTTATGAGTAAACTAGAAGAAAGCTGAAATAGTCAATCTGTCACATTTAGGGGTGCTCAAAAGCAAATATAATACATACATATATATATATATATATATATATATATATATAAAATTGGGGCTAAAGTTAACCTTTAAGAGATCCTGAGATTAGGCACGTGATGAACTAACAATACTTGGAACAGATTGCATATTTGGTCATTTGACAATATTGGTAAGAATGATGGGGGAAATGTTAGAAATCTTCATTGTATTAATGAGAAGTATAAACTTAAGAATTTTTTTCCCATTTTGGTTTTGATTTTTTCTTTCATATATTAGTGTTCCAGCAATGATAGTAGAAAAGACCCTCAATTTAAATAACTTGAAATTTTGGTTGTAAATCAAGTGACATATATTTAAATTTCTCTTTCTGAATTTCTTCATTAATCTATGTGCTTGTGGTACTATCACATTGTCTTGATTACTGTGAAGGCACGTGATGAACTAACAATACTTGGAACAGATTGCATATTTGGTCATTTGACAATATTGGTAAGAATGATGGGGGAAATGTTAGAAATCTTCATTGTATTAATGAGAAGTATAAACTTAAGAATTTTTTTCCCATTTTGGTTTTGATTTTTTCTTTCATATATTAGTGTTCCAGCAATGATAGTAGAAAAGACCCTCAATTTAAATAACTTGAAATTTTGGTTGTAAATCAAGTGACATATATTTAAATTTCTCTTTCTGAATTTCTTCATTAATCTATGTGCTTGTGGTACTATCACATTGTCTTGATTACTGTGGCTTTTTATTAAATCATGAAATCAAGTAATATTAGTCCTCTTAAACTTTTCTTCTTTTGTCTTGCTATTATTAGAGACTCTTCCCTTTTCAATGTCAAGTTTCAAATAAACGTCAAGTCTACAAAAATTTTGTGAGATTTTGTGGTTGCAATGAACTGGCAGATAAATTCAAACAGAATTTCTTCTACTGATACAGAAAACGTAACATATTTCTATATTTATTTATTCATTGATATTTTTATTTAACTTCAAATATTTTGCATATTTGGGGATTCCCTGATGCCTCAGCTGTAAAGAATCTGCATGAGATGCAGGAGACACAGGTTCGATCACTGAGTTGGGATGATCCCCTGGAGGAGGAATTGGCAACCCACTCCAATATTCTTGCCTGGAAAATCCCATGGACAGAGAAGCCTGGTGAGATAGAATCCATAGAGTAACAAAGAGTCAGACACAACTGAGTGACTGAGTACCCAGGCATATTTTGAATATTAAGCTAGATATCCCTAAATATTAAATATTTGGGGATGCTATTGAACATAGTACAGTGTTTTGGTATATTTTAATTTAAATTCTAATTATGCATAACTAAAATCAGATTGCCAACATCCACTGGATCATGGAAAACAGCAAGAGAGTTCCAGAAAATCATCCATTTCTACTTTATTGACTATGCCAAAGGCTTTGACTGTGTGGATCACAATAAACCGTGGAAAATTCTGAGACAGATGGGAATACCAGACCACCTAACCTGCCTCTTGAGAAACCTATATGCAAGTCAGGAAGCAACAATTAGAACTGGACATGAAACAACAGGCTGGTTCCANTTGGACTGCAAGGAGATCCAACCAGTCCGTTCTGAAGGAGATCAGCCCTGGGATTTCTTTGGAAGAAATGATGCTAAAGTTGAAACTCCAGTACTGTGCCCACCTCATGTGAAGAGTTGACTCATTAGAAAAGACTCTAATGCTGGGAGGGATTGGGGGCAGGAGAAGGGGACGACAGAGGATGAGATGGCTAGATGGCATCATTGACTTGATGGACATGAGTCTGAGTGAACTCCAGGTGTTGGTGATGGACAGAGAGACCTGGCATGCTGTGATTCATGGGGTCGCAAAGAGTCAGACTCGACTGAGCAACTGAACTGAACTGAACTGAAAACTTAGTAGTTTATGATTTTTCTAAAGCTAAATAGAGTGAACTCATTTTCATCTACTTCAAAATAATTTCTAGTAGAAATTACTCTTGACCTACACTTTTTTTGGAAGTATATTGCTTAGTTTCCACATATTTGAGGATTTTTTCTAGATATTTCTGATGTTGATTTTGATGTTAATTCCATTATGGTAACAGGGCATACTTTAAGTGTTTTCAAGTTTTGGTCTTTATTGGCATATCGTCAAGAAACTTATAGGTGCACTTGAAGGTATATTTTTCTTCTAATGGTATGTTCTATAAATGCCAGTTATGTCTTGTGATTTGTAGTCTCTTCAGGTCTTCATCTTGCCAATTATTTGTCAACTCATTTTATCAATTACTGAGGGAAAAGTGTTGCCATCCACAACTATAATTGTGGATTTTTCTAGTTCACCTTTCAGTTCTATTAGTTTTTACCTAATGCATTTTGAAGCTCTATTCTTTGATATGGTATTGCATGTTCCTTCTCTTAAATGATTAAAAGTAAACAATGACATAATATGTATGTATGTTATATTGCTATAGCATATGTATAACATAAATATATATGTTATAACATATATATGTTATATATACAATATATAATGTATTCTATATTGTTATGGATCTAAGATGATATAAATCTAAAGTAGATTCTTAAAACTTTAGATATATATTACAAGCCCTAGAGAAGTCACTAATAATTCAAAAATATAATTTAAAAGGTATTAAAAATGTTTAAATGTCATACTAAAAAAATATCTATAATACCAAAGGTATACCAAAAAGAGAATAGTGCAACAAAATACACCTGAAGTAGAAAACAAAGAGGAAACTGCAGGTCTAGATAACCTATATCAATAATATCATTGAATGTAATTGGATTACAAAGCCCAGTGAAAAGGCAGAGATATTTATATTGGATGAAAGAAAATAAAGAATCTAGATAAAACTATATGCTATCAACAGGAAAGTTAAAGTTCCTCAGTCATGTCTGACTCTTTGTGATCCCATGGACTATACAGTCCATGGAATTCTCCAGGCCAGAATACTGGAGCCTAACCCTTCTACAGGGAATCTTTCTGACCCAGGAATCGAACCTGTATCCTGTATTGCAGGCAGACTCTTTACCAACTGAGCTATCAGGGAAGCTATCAGCAGGAGATGCAATTTAAATTCAAAGACAAAAATAGCTTGAAAATAAAAAGAATAGAAAGATATACACCATACAAAGAGCAACTATATGGAGTTGGAATGGCTCCACAATATCAGACAAAATTGATCCTAAATAAAGTTACTAGAGATAAAGGGCTACAATCATAGTGATAAAAATAAAAATGTCAGCCCATCAGGAAGATATAACATTTATGAAAATGTATGAATCTCAGAAGAGAATCTCGAAATACATGAAGCAATATCTGATAGAACTGAATGGAAAATGAATAATTCATCAGTAACAGTTCTAGGACTCAACGGTGAAAATTCTAGTACTCAACACCACAACTCAACAGTGCAAACAAACAAACAAAAAAAAAGTATAAAAATAAAGATAGTAATACTATGTACCAACTAGATGCAATAGACATCTATAGAACACACCATCTAATAATAGAGCACATTCTATTTGAGTTCACATGGGAGAGTTTGCAAGATAGATCATATATGAAGTCATAAAACAGTCTTAATAATTTGAAAAGATTGAAATCATTCAAGGTATGTTCTCTGATTATATTCTATAGTCTTCTTTCACCAGTTCTATTCAACATTTTAGTGAAATGTATAGCCAGAAAAATTAGTTATGAAAAAGAAATGGACTTCATTTAGGAAAAAAAAGTGGTAAAAAGTCAAGCTATTTGTTTTGGCAGATAATGATTTTGTATCTAGAAAGTCCTAATAGTTCCACTAAAAAATTGGGCTAAAAAATGATTTCAGCAAGGGTGCATAGTCAATACATATATGTCAACTCTATGTATAGTAGCAGTGAGCATTGTAAAAATAAAATTAATCAAAAAATTCCATTTAAAATAGCATCAAAAAAAAGAATATATTTTGGTTTAAATATGACAAAAGAAGTGTAAGAACTGTGTACACTGAAAATGAGGAAAGCACTTTTGAAAGATATTAAGAAATTCCAATGAATGGTAAGGTATCCCATGATCATGGATTTAGAGACTTAATATTGACAACATATCAGTAATCTCTAAATTGATCTACAGATTTGATGAAGTTCTTATATCAGCAGAAATGTCTTCACTAATTGACATTTAGATGGTTCCAATTCATATGAAATTTCAAGGGACTCAGAAGAGCCAAAACAATTAAGTGATGGATTGAAAAATGAGTGGGGGAGCCCCACTGGAGATGGGTAAAAGTATTTCAGGTAGAAAGAAAAGCACGCAAAACCCCATTGTAGGAGCTTGAGAAGCCCTAAAGTGAAGACAGTTCAATCTTTCATTATTAAATAACTTAATTAAAATAACTTTTCCTTGTAAGACAGAAAAATACACAATAAAAATTGATGGAGATCATAAAGGAAGGGGTGAATTTTCCACAAAATAAGCAATCAATTGCATAATTATAGTATAGCAAAATGAAATATTCTGCAGCTGCTATTAAAATTAGTTATGGATGTATTTACTATCATAGTTCAGTTAAGTTCACTTCAGTCGCTCAGTCATGTCTGACTCTTTGCAACCCCCTGAATCGCAGCATGCCAGGCCTCCGTGTCCATCACCATCTCCCGGAGTTCACTCAGACTCACGTTCATCGAGTCCATGATGCCATCCAGCCATCTCATCCTCGGTCGTCCCCTTCTCCTCCTGCCCCCAATCCATCCCAGCATCAGAGTCTGTTCCAATGAGTCAACTCTTCGCATGAGGTGGCCAAAGTACTGGAGCTTCAGCTTTAGCATCATTTCTTCCAAGAAATCCCAGGGCTGATCTCCTTCAGAATGGACTGGTTGGATCTCCTTGCAGTCCAAGGGACTCTCAAGACTCTTCTCCAACCACAGTTCAAAAGCATCAACTCTTCGGTGCTCAGC
>SJXQ01006634.1:26121-74915 GCA_006408695.1 Aepyceros melampus
CACTTGACTTCACATTCCAAGATGTCTGGCTCTAGATTAGTCATCACATCATCATGATTATCTGGGTCGTGAAGATCATTTTTGTACAGTTCTTCCGTGTATTCTTGCCACCTCTTTTTAATATCTTCTGCTTCTGTTAGGTCCAGACCATTTCTGTCCTTTATCGAGCCCATCTTTGCATGAAATGTTCCCTTGGTATCTCTAATTTTCTTGAAGAGATCTCTAGTCTTTCCCAATGTGTTCTTTTCCTCTATTTCTTTTATTGATCGCTGAAGAAGGTTTTCTTATGTCTTCTTGCTATACTTTGGAACTCTGCATTCAGATGCTTATATCTTTCCTTTTCTCCTTTGCTTTTTGCTTCTCTTCTTCTCGCTATTTGTAAGGCCTCCCCACACAGCCATTTTGCTTTTTTTTCATTTCTTTGCCATGGGGATGGTCTTGATCCCTGTCTCCTGTACAATGTCACAAATCTCATTTCATAGTTCATCAGGAACTCTATCTATCAGATCTAGACCTTAAGTCTATTTCTCACTTCCACTGCATAATCATAAGGGATTTGATTTAGATCATACCTGAATGGTCTAGCGATTTCCCCTACTTTCCTCAATTTAAGTCTGAATTTGGTAATAAGGAGATCATGATCTGAGCTACAGTCAGCTCCTGGTCTTGTTTTTGTTGACTGTATAGAGCTTCTCCATCTTTGGCTGCCAAGGATATAATCAATCTGATTTCGGTGTTGACCATCTGGTGATGTCCATATGTAGAGTCTTCTCTTGTGTTGTTGGAAGAGGGTGTTTGCTATGACCAGTGTATTTTCTTGGCAAAACTTTATTAGTCTTTGCCCTGCTTCATACTATCATAAGGCCATATCTTTTTTTTTTTTAGAAAAGCAAATAAAAACAAGTATGAATAGTATAATTAATCTTACTTTATCTGCCTCATATATGGGTAGACAGAAATGAGAGATAAAGTACATATATACACATACACATTGTTGTTTAGTGGCCAAGGGCCCTCTGTCCATTGGGTTCTCCAGGCCAGAATACTGGAGGTTACCTTTTCCTTCTCCAGGGAATCTTTTGACTCAAGAATTGAACCCATATCTTCTCTATTGGCAGGCAGATTCTTTACTACTGAACCACCCAGGAAGCCCATGTACTTGTACATGCATTCATATCTTTGAAATATATGTACATCTATGGCTATATGTAATGCTAATAACTAACTATACACATATAAAAATGTTTATATATTCAACATATAAACAAAATTCTCTTTCAGAGAAAAAAAATGTATATTTAGTCCAACATAGCTAAACATACTGACATTTCTAATTAGGAATATTTAACTGTCATCAGTGGGCTTCCCAGGTGGCACTAGTAGTAAAGAATCTGTCTGCCAATGAAGCAGACATAAGAGATGTGGGTTGGATCCCTGGCTTGGAGAGATCCCCTGGAGGAGGGCATGGCAGCCATGGACAGAGGAGCCTGGCAGGCAATAGTCTATAGGGTTACAAAGAGTCAGACACAACTGAAGAACTTAGCATGGGTGCACGAACTCTCATCAGTATGATTATTGATGTCAGTAGTGGCTATAATGGAAAATATAGGCTGGGGTAATTTGTTCTTATCAGAGTGAGGGGTAGAAGTTAGGTAAAGTCAGGTTGCTGCTAAGTCACTTCAGTCATGTCCGACTCTGTGCGACCCCATAGATAGCAGCCCACCAGGCTCCCCCGTCCCTGGGATTCTCCAGGCAAGAACACTGGAGTGGGTTGCCATTTCCTTCTCCAATGTGTGAGAGTGAAAACTGAAAGTGAAGTCAATTAGTCATGTCCAACTCTTAGTGATCCAATGGACTGTAGCCCACCAGGCTCCTCTGCCCATGGGATTTTCCAGGCAAAAGTACTGGAATGAGGTCAGGTTAGGAAAACTATAATCAGAAAAATCAGAGCTGCAGGACTCATGCCACAGGAAGGAGATGGGAAGACAGAGAAATAGAAAAGTACCAAAAGGACATTCCTACCAAAATGAAATTCAATCAGTGGAGATGAGTAAATAAACAGAAAGGAATTTGGTCAATCTTTAAAAACCAAAAGATAAGGAAATACAAGTAAAAGACTCAATACTAGTTTGCAAAAGACTTTGACAGATAGCAATTCTATACCTCTGATACAGGCTTCTCAGGTGGCTCACTCAGTGAAGAATCCACCTGCAATGCAAGAGACTGCCTGCAATGCAAGAGACTGCCTGCAATGCAGGAGACAAGTGATCAAGACATCAGTTCGATCCTTGGGTCAGAAATATCCCTTGGAGAAGGAAATAACAAACCCATTCCAGTATTCTTGCCTAGGAAATCCCATGAACAGAGCCTGCCGGGCTACAGTCCATAGGGTCCCAAGATCGGACATGACAAAATCACCACCACCACACCTGTGATATATAAATGCTTCAGACTGGATTATTTTAGGTCAACTGGGAAGCAAATGGGAAAATTTTGGTACTAGTCATTTCTGTTAAGATTGGGAATACATGTACACCCCTGGCGGATTCATGTTGATGATGGCAAAACCAATACAGAACTGTAAAGTAAAATAAAAAAATTAAAAAAATAAAATGTAAAAAAAAAAAAAAAAAGAATTTCCTGTATCCTACAGAGAAATAAGTACTTGTCAAACTGCTCAAGTTCGAAAGAGCAAAATATTTATGTAGATAAAAAGTGGTATATGCTGTCAGATATTTTAAAGGTCAGATACTCTTTTATTGCATCTAATTAGAACATTAATAAATTATACATAACTTTTTCAGGAACCAAATGACACTTTAAAAGATGAAGAAATAATTTTTACCTTTGAAAATATCAAAGAAAGTCAAATTAATTACTGCTAAATAGACAAATATGCAAGACTTGAAAGAAGGAAGCCTCATTCATGTTAGCTACACTAGCAAATACTATTTACAGAGTGAGATTTAATCTATGTTGCTGAATTCTCATTATATGCAGTAAGTAGAACTGTATTCTGCTGTAGCACTTTTCATCTTCAAAGCTCTCTATATATATTAACTAGGAGTGATTTAGGTTAAATTTTGTAGTACAGGCATCTTTAACTAGGAAATAAAGTAGAAGAGATTAGATAAAAGATGTTCTCTCTAATGAATATGAACACTTCAGTTTCTACAACAGCCAGTACTCTTGGCTTTAAATTAACTCTTTATGATCATTAGATTTTTTTTCTTGTGTAAAACTGAAATATACTTCAGTTCCATCAATAATTATCAGTTTAAAAACAATACATAAGATTTTTTAAGAGAGAAAAAAAAAAAGACCTGCCAGTTTTCACGAGTGATAAAGGCAAAACCATTGGGACAACAAAAATACTTTGAAGATCATTTTATACATTTGTGTGAGTTTTTTTTGCAAACATTAGCTCAACAAATGATGTGTGGTAGATGACATAGAGTTTCAGCTGGCTGGAGCAGAAATGATGGCCTCAGATAAAATAGAAAATGAGGTTAAAACATTTGTCAGGATTTACAATACGAGAACAATGCTTATGTTTTTACTGAAAAAAATGTGGATGCATTTTGATGTTTGAGTTTCATAATTATCTCAAATTCATAATGAGAAACTACATGCTTAACCATGGTTCTGCTTTTAAAAAATGTTGGCAATAAATCAAGATTCTTTGTCTCTAAGAACATTGTTTTTTTTTTTAATTTCATCATGTTGTCCTGAGAGGTCAAGAAACTGATAAAATACTTCCATTAATAGTAGAATTCTTTAAGTTTTAGGCAGTAGGTTATATGGTAGCCATACTGGATCTCATAGATATACTATAAATAATATGGCAAAAAATGATCCCATTTAAATAATAAGAAATTATAAAACTGTAGCTGGGTTATTCTTTAATAAAGCACTTATAAGTACCATGATATTCTGTACATGTTTGATTATAAATTCAAGATTTTGAAAATGGCTATGAAAAATTTTGTCCTAAAATTCTCCTTACATAATATTGATTGGTATCATATTGAATATTATTATTCATATGTAATAGTACTCTAATCATATTGACTATTCTTATGACAAAAGTATATATATTGATCATAAAAAGATGAAGAAAACATTGGTATTTCTAGCTAAGATACTATGGTTATTGCTGAGAGAAAGAAAAGTACAAGAAATATAGAAACTAAAAATTGAAGAGGCAAAGGAATGCTACATTACAGAAAAAAACTAATCAACTTGGTGTTTGAAAAATATACAAAGTAAAATAATTGTCAAAAATAATTCTAAATCTGATTTTCCGAAAAGTAACATAATACAGTACAAACTATGCTAATGAGAAAAATGGGAAGCAGTGCATATTTGAAGAGATAGTACTTGATTTATAATATATCGTTTCATTTTTTGATGTGTCTAGATGTTTATTTTCTATATAATAAAAGTATAAAATGTGAAAATTTTAAGATATAGTTTTGAAAATTTGCCTCCTTCCTTCAGGTAATGAAGTGATCATGATAGTGACTGATGAGAGAAAAAAAAATGTGATTGATTATTCTCTTTATTTGATTTCCTTTGAAAATTAAGGAGTGAACTTAAAAGGAATTCCCAAAATGGAAAGAATGAGAAACAAACAAAAAAATGGAAGTAGAAATGTTTTCAAATTATAAAAGAAAAAATCTTCATCAACTAGGAAGCTATTTAGAATGAATATTAGCCCTGATCTCACATATTTCCATTTAATTAATTAAGAAAAATTTTAAAAATCAGAATAATCATTTGCAAAATTGAATTAGTGGTCACCTTATCAAATCCATCACCCAGCACTTAGAATTTCATTTCTCAAAACTGACAATGGAGACAAAGTGAACTTTGATCCAATTAGGAGAAAAACTGAATAAGATGCTAAGCAATTGCCTTTTGGAAGGGAAGTCAAATAAAAATCATATTAAATTACTACAAGGAAGAAGGTGGAGTCTTAATGTGAGCTACCAGGATGACAATGACCCAATTAGTTTATAAGCACACTAAGCCCTAAATACATTAATGATAGGAATTGTCATCAATTAATGCTAGTATCAGAGATACCTCACCTAATGCCTGAACAAAGTAAACAATCAATGAACATCACTAACGTAATTGGATTCATATTGGGATTAGACTCCTACATTTTCCACCAATTGCAAATTTATTGGTTATAATTTTTCTCTCTCCCTAAGACACTTAGTTCCTGTGGTGAGGATTCATTTCTTCGAAAATATCTTCACTAATTCCTCTAAAAACACTTACAAAGAACAGACAGAAATTTCTAAGATGTTAATAAGTGATTAAGGCTTCTAAGAAGCTTTGAACCCATACAGCAAGCTTTTTTATGAGATTTCTTAGGCAAATTGTTCCATAGGGGAGCAATATTCCAAAAAAGCTTTTACTAGCCCAAAACCCAAACCTCAGCAATGTTGCTTCCTGAATCTCAGTTATTAAAATCTGTTTAATCTCTTCATAACCATAGTTCTCATCATTGGCTGCACATTATAATTGAGAAGTTAAAAAAAAAATACTGATATTTGGATTTCATAACTAGAGAGGACACCTAGCCAGGGTTAATTTTCACTGGTGTAAAAGTCAATTTTAACTTATTACTAGTCTGGGGTATACTGATTAATGCAAATTTAAATCTGTTTTTGTGAGGGTTCCATTATTTATCCATTACGAAGACAATTAATTCTCTTTAGTGTTTACACTATGAATTATTAAGGATATTAGCATTCAAGACTGTATTATTCATTCTTTCTAAGTTCCTCTGTTAACACTTTGATATGTTTGCATCATCTCTCACCAGAAAAGTACAAGAGTTAGAGGCTTCCCTGGTGATTCAGATGGTGAAGAATCTGCCTGCAACAAGGGAGAACTGAGTTCAATCCCTGAATTGGGAAGATCCCCTGGAGAAGGAAATGGCAACCCACTCCAGTATTCTGGCCTGCTGATTTCCATAGACAGAGGAGCCTGGCATCTAGGCTACTGTTCATGGGGTTGCAAAGAGTTGGACATGACTGAGTGACTAACAATGCATAAAACTGTTAACATAGCAGATCTGAGTAAACTGTCCTTAGAAGGACTACTAACATGGTTGATCTTTGATAGATATCCAGGACTGTGACTGATTATCAGTTCAGTTCAGTTGCTCAGTTGTAACAGACTCTTTGCGACCCCATGAATCGCAGCATGCCAGGCAACCCTGTCCATCAACAACTCCAGGAGTTCACTCAGACTCATGTCCATTGAGTCAGTGATGTCATCCAGCCATCTCCTCCTCTGTCGTCCCCTTCTCCTCTTGCTCCCAATCCTACCCAGCATCAGAGTCTTTTCCAATGAGTCAACTCTTTGCATGAGGTGGCCAAAGTACTGGAGTTTCAGCTTTAGCATCATTCCTTCTAAAGAAATCCCAGGGCTGATCTCCTTCAGAATGGACTGGTTGGATCTCCTTGCAGTCCAAGGGACTCTCAAGCGTCTTCTGCAACACCACAGTTCAAAAGCATCAATTCTTCAGCGCTCAGCCTTCTTCACAGTCCAACTCTCACATCCATACATGACCACAGGAAAAATCATAGCCTTGACTAGACGGATCTTAGTCGGCAAAGTAATGTCTTTGCTTTTGAATATGCTGTCTAAGTTGATCATAACTTTCCTTCCAAGGAGTAAGCATCTTTTAATTTCATGGCTGCAGTCACCATCTGCAGTGATTTTGGAGCCCCAAAAAATAAAGTCTGACACTGTTTCCACTTTTTTCCCATCTATTTCCCATGAAGTGATGGGACCAGATGTCATGATCTTCATTTTCTGAATGTTGAGCTTTAAGCCAACTTTTTCACTCTCCTCTTTCACTTTCAACAAGAGGCTTTTTAGCTCCTCTTCACTTTCTCCCATAAGGGTGGTGTCATCTGCATATCTGAGGTTATTGATGTTTCTCCCAGCAATCTTGATTCCAGCTTGTGTTTCTTCCAGCCCAGCGTTTCTCATGATGTACTCTGCATATAAGTTAAATAAGCAGGGTGACAATATACAGCCTTGGCGTACTCCTTTTCCTATTTGGAACCAGTCTGTTGTTCCATGTCCAGTTCTAACGGTTGCTTCCTGATCTTCATACAGATTTCTCAAGAGGCTGGTTAGGTGGTCTGGTATTCCCATCTCTCTCAGAATTTTCCAGTTTACTGTGATCCACCCTGTCAAAGGCTTTGGCATAGTCAATAAAGTAGAAATAGATGTTTTTCTGGAACTCTCTTTCTTTTTCCATGATCCAGCAGATGTTGGCAATTTCATCTCTGGTTCCTCTGCCTTTTCTAAAACCAACTTGAACATCTGGAAGTTCTCGGTTCATGTATTGCTGAAGCCTGGCTTGGAGAATTTTGAGCATTACTTTACCAACATGTGAGATGAGTACAATTGTGCGGTAATTTGAGCATTCTTTGGCATTGCCTTACTTTGGGACTGGAATGAAAACTGACCTTTTCCAGTCCTGTGGCCACTGCTGAGTTTTCCAAATTTGCTGGCAAATTGAGTGCAGCACTTCACAGCATCATCTTTCAGGATTTGCAATAGCTCAACTGGAATTCCTTCACCTTCACTAGCTTTGTTCATAGTGATGATTTCTAAGGCCCACTTGACTTCACATTCCAAGATGTCTGGCTCTAGATTAGTCATCACACCATCATGATTATCTGGGTCGTGAAGATCTTTTTTGTACAGTTTTTCCGTGTATTCTTGCTACCTCTTCTTAATATCTTCTCCTTCTGTTAGGTCCAGACCATTTCTGTCCTTTATCGAGCCCATCTTTGCATGAAATGTTCCCTTGGTATCTCTAATTTTCTTGAAGAGATCTCTAGTCTTTCCCATTCTGTTCTTTTCCTCTATTTCTTTGCATTGATCACTGAAGAAGGCTTTCTTATCTCCTCTTGCTATTCTTTGGAACTCTGCATTCAGATGCTTATATCTTTCCTTTTCTCCTTTGCTTTTTGCTTCTCTTCTTTTCACAGCTATTTGTAAGGCCTCCCCAGACAGCCATTTTGCTTTTTTGCATTTCTTTTCCATGGGGATGGTCTTGATCCCTATCTCCTGTACAATGTCACGAACCTCATTCCATAGTTCATCAGGCACTCTATCTATCAGATCTAGACCCTTAAATCTATTCCTCACTTCCACTGTATAATCATAAGGGATTTGATTTAGGTCATACCTGAATGGTCTAGTGGTGTTGCCCACTTTCTTCAATTTAAGTCTGAATTTGGCAATCAGGAGTTCATGATCTGAGCCACAGTCAGCTCCCGGTCTTGTCTTTGTTGACTGTATAGAGCTTCTCCATCTTTGGCTGCAAAGAATATAATCAATCTGATTTCGGTGTTGACCATCTGGTGATGTCCATGTGTAGAGTCTTCTCTTGTGTTGTTGGAAGAGGGTGTTTGCTATGACCATTGCATTTTCTTGGCAAAACTCTATTAGTCTTTGGCCTGCTTCATTCCGCATTCCAAGGCCAAATTTGTTTTTTACTCCAGGTATTTCTTGACTTCCTACTTTTGCATTCCAGTCCCCTATAACGAAAAGGACATCTTTTTTGAGTATTAGTTCGAAAAGGTCTTGTAGGTCTTCATAGAACTGTTCAACTTCAGCTTCTTCAGCGTTACTGGTTGGTGCATAGACTTGGATAACTGTGATATTGAATGGTTTGCCTTGGAAACGAACAGAGATTATTCTGTCATTTTTGAGATGCATCCAAGTACTGCATTTCAGACTCTTTTATTGACCGTGATAGCTACTCCATTTTTTTCTGAGGGATTCCTGCCCACAGTAGAAGATATAATGGTCATCTGTGTTAAATTCACCCATTCCAGTCCATTTTAGTTCGTTGATTCCTAGAATTTTGACTTTCACTCTTGCCATCTCTTGTTTTACCACTTCCAATTTGCCTTGATTCATGGACCTGACATTCCAGGTTCCTATGCAATATTGCTCTTTTCAGCATCGGACTTTGCTTCTATCACCAGTCACATCCACAGCTGGGCATTGTTTTTGCTTTGGCTCCATCCCTTCATTCTTTCTGGAGTTAGTTCTCCACTGATCTCCAGTAGCATATTGGGCACCTACTGACCCGGGGAGTTCCTCTTTCAGTATCCTGTCACTTTGCCTTTTCATACTGTTCACGTGGTTCCCAAGGCAAGAATCCTGAAATGGTTTGCCATTCCCTTCTCCAGTGGACCACATTCTGTCCGACCTCTCCACCATGACCCACCTGTCTTGGGTTGTCCCACGGGCATGATTATCAGTAAGTTTCCACAAATGATGAATAGAAAATTGTGCAAAATGATTTATACAAAAACATGTCATAGGCAGTACAACAGTATCCTTTTGAGAATCTAGAATTTTGATACATGACCATCCACCAATAAAAAGCCTCAAATATATTTCCTTAATAAATACTTTAAACATATTTTCACAATTTGTTGCTGGAAGAATTGAGCATATCCTGTGTCTCCATGGAAGAAAACTCTTGAAGTTTTACCCACATGGATTTTCCCTTTGTTTCTTTCACTTTGTATTCATTCACTGTAATAAATATTAGCCGAAGTATTTATTTAAGTATTTCTAGCAAATCTCCAAAACTGAAATTTGTCTTAGAGACTCTCAACACAAATGTCTTGACCACATATCAGATAGAAAGCTAGATTTTATAATAACTAATTCTTTATGTGGGATTTAAGGGAGATAGACAGAATGTCAGAAGTGATTTTCGTTTTGGCTCAAACCTAGAGTTTCTTTCTGTTTCAGGCTATCTCATTTTAAACTGAAAATTAAAAAAAAAAAAAACTGAGAATTATTTTCACTTTTTCTTATTTTACCTCTTGGTTGTACATACTCTCTCACATAATTTAGGAGAAATAATAGACATAATGTAATTTATATTAGGGCAAACAGCTTACTGTTAATAGTTAAGAAATCAGTTTACTATACCTACATATAGAAATGGAAGTCATCACTAGCCATCAGCTTTGAATATGAATCCATAATAGATAAGGACTGAAACTTGATACTTGAAGAAGAGAAAAGACAGAAATAAAACATATATGAACAAAACATTATATGAACATATAATTCTCTTTTTGGATCTAAGACCAAGTCTGATAATACAAAAACTTAAGAGAGTCCTTTAGGTTGATAATATGAGTTAACTTAAGAGAGTTACTCAAGCGTGGGTCCCCACAGTGACAAGAAAGATGTGTCAAATATATTAATGAAAATTAAAACACATTATCATACACTTAAGATGACTAGAAGGTTTTAATGACTTCTACCAAGTTATTAAAAATAAGAGTTGTATCTTTACAACAGAAGTAGACAAATATCTCAGTCGATGTCCTTTACCCCATTCTGGGGAATTATTTATTCTCAAAAGTGCACTTCAAATGTATCTTCCTCATTAAAACATTATATCGTTTTCAGTCTCTTGAAAATCACCATTTAAAAAAGGAAAAAAGAAAAGAATAGATTTTTTCTCATAGCTACAAAATAAAGAGATCAGGCCCCCTTTAAACATATACATATAAACAGATTATGTTTTTTTGACTCATCTTTTTTGTGCTGTCTTCATTTTGAAAACTTCTTTCTCCATGTGATCCAAGGTTGGCCACTGAGTCTCCAGGTTTACAAGATCTTTATATCCAGGTAGCACAGAGAAAGGAAAGCAGTGCTCTCTAATGTAGGACATTCAAATTTCTGAAAAGAACACTAAATATTTCAAGACGAGGTACTCCCTGTTTGACTGGGAAAGCAGGACTACATCATTTATAGCTCTACCAGAATCAAAGGAATCCACACAAATTTAAAGAAATTCCTCTGGAATTTCCACGCTCACTACACCAAGTCAATAAATCTGACAACAGGCTTATTGTCAGTCAACAGGCTTATTCCTGTTGTCTTTGTCTGGTTAGGTTGTAATGAATATTCTGAAAAATTTAAAGGATTAACTAATTTCTACAAGATCAAAAAACACACCATTGTTTAACATAAGTCTTTTTTTTTAATTTATTGATTTATTTTTGGCTGTGCTGGGTCTTGGTCACTATGTGGGCTTGCTCTAGTTGTGAAGCTCGGACTTCAGTAGTTGTGGCACTTGGTCTTAATTGCCTCAGGGCATGGGGGATCCTCCTGAATCAGGGATTGAACCCATGTCCCCTGCATTGGCAGGCAGATCCTCAACCACTGGACTACCAAGGAAGTCCAACATAAAAGTCTTAATTGAACCTAGATATGTAAAACTGCAAAGCTGGTGTACTTTGCACCCTATTCTGTCTGTATTTTTGGGTCTAAAGATTCTGATGGGCATCCCAGGTGGAGCTAGTGGTTAAGAACCTGCCTGACAATACAAGAAACAAGAGACGGGTTCAATCCCTGGGTCAGGAAGATCCTCTGGAGGAGGGCATGGGGACAACACCAGTATTCTTGCCTGAAGAATCCCAAGAGAGGAGCCTGGCTGGCCACCATCCATAGGGTTACACAGAGTGGGACATGACTGAAGTGACTTAGCACACACGCAAACTACATGCACACAAAGATTCTGATCTTTGAGTTGAAAGTGTTTTACCATTTAGTTCCTTTTCCATCTTCTGCACTTATTCATGACTCTGGGTCTTACATTCTTGACTTTGTTCGAAAATGTGAAGCTCTCTTTTCCTCTGTGTGTGGACACATGTTCCTTTCTTTTTTTAAAAAAATGTGGGCACCAATGTTTGTGAGCCCCAAAATTCGTATGTTGAAATCTAATCCTCAAAATGATGGTTTGCAAGACAGGGCCTTTAGGAAGTCTAGAGGGTGTAGCTTCTATAATTAAAAAAAATTTTAATAAAAAAATGACTTTTTATTAAAATAAAGTGAAAGTGTTAACCACTCAGTTGGGTCTAACTCTTTACAATCCCATGGACTGTAGCCTGCCAGGTTCCTCTGTCCATGGGCTTCTCCAGGCAAGAATACTGGAGGGATTTCCAATCCCTTTTCCAGGGAATCTTCTGACCCAGGGATTGAGCTTGGGTCTCTCACATTGCAGGCAGATTCTTTATTGTCTGAACCACCAGGTAAGCCCAATTAAAATCAAACAAACACACACCACACAGACCTAGCTTGCCGTTTCTACCATATGAGGACACAGAGAGAAGACAATCATCGAAAAACCAGGAAATGGGTCTCACCAGCCATGGAAACTGCTGTGCCTTGTTCTTGGACTTCTCAGCTTCCAGAACTATGAGAAATACATTTCTATTGTTTACAAGTCACTCAGGCTATGGTAATTTTTTACAGCATTCTGAAAGTAAGACAGCATATATTAAACATTTTTCTGTTAACAATATGTAATATTTCCTCCTGTTTAAGAACAGCTTTCTATTTCATGTCTCCTAAAGTCCTGATTTAGAAATACAAATGCTTCTTTATTCCTTCTCTTTCAAGAGCAGGGATATATCAAGCCAGCTGTAAGTTGAAACTCTATTAAGTTCACCAGCCTGTTTATGCTAAATCTTCAATAGTTTCAGAAGAGAAGATAAATTTTTTCATATGATTTCAATAATACAATACCTAATCACAACCTATCTAAATTATTTCAGTATTTCAAAGCCTAGTTCAACTTTTGCTTTCAGTTACTACAAATCACATTAGAATATCTTGTCTTCAAATTTCTATGAAAATTTTAGTCAAAAATATAGAAATTCAAATATTATTAGTTAACCATTGTTTAAATGACATTGTGCTATTTATACCCATTATTATACTTAATACTCATAAAAAAAACGTGTAGAATTACCTCTATTCGACAGTTCAGTTTAGTTGCTCAGTCATGTCTGACTCTTTGCAACTCCATGGACTACAGTATGCCAGGCCTCCCTGTCCATCACCAATTCCCAGAGTTTATTCAAACTCATGTCCATTGAGTTGATGATGTCATCCAACCATATCATCCTCTGTCATCCCATTCTCCTTCAATCTTTCTCAGCATCAAGGTCTTTTCAAATGAGTCAGTTCTTTGCATCAGGTGTCCAAAGTATTGGAGATTCAGCTTCAGCATCAGTTCTTTCAATGAATATTCAGGATTGATCTCCTTCAGAATGGACTGGTTGGATCTCCTTGCAGTTCAAGGGACTCTCAAGAGTCTTCTCCAATACCATGGTTCAAAAGCATCAATTCTTCGGCACTCAGCTTTCTTTATAGTCTAACTCTCATATCCATATATGACTACTGGAAAAACCATAGCTTTGACTAGATGGAACTTTTTCGGGCAAAGTAATGTCTCTGCTTTTTAATATGTTGTCTAGGTTGGCCATAATTTTTCTCCCAAGGAGCAAGCATCTTTTAATTTCATGGCTGCAGTCACCATCTGCAGTGATTTTGTAGCCCAGAAAAATAAAGTCTGTCACTGTTTCCCCATCTATTTGTCATGAAGTGATGGGACCAGATGCCATGATCTTAGTTTTCTGAATGATGAGTTTTAAGCCAACTTTTTCACTCTCCTCTTTCACTTTGATCAAGAGCCTCTTTAGTTCTTCTTCACTTTTCTGCCATAACAGTGGTGTCATCTGCATATTTGAATTTATTGATATTTCTCCGGGAAATCTTGATTCCACCTTGTGCTTCTTCCAGCCCAGCATTTCTCATGATGTACTCCTCATATAAGTTAAATAAGCATGGTGACAATATACAGTCTTAAAGTACTCCTTTCTGGATTTGGAAAGAGTATGTTGTTCTATGTTCAGTTCTAACTATTGCTTCCTGATCTGCATACAGATTTCTCAAGAAGAAGGTCAGGTGGTCTGGTATTCCCATTTTTTATATAATTTTCACTGTTTGTTGTGATCAACACAGTCAAAGGCTTTGACATAGTCAATAAAGCAGAAGTATATGTCTTCTAGAACTCTCATGCTTTTTTGATAATCCAATGGACATTGGCAGATTGATCTCTGGTTCCTCTCTTTCTAAATCCAGCTTGAACATCTGGAAGTTCATGATTCATGTACTGTTGAAGCCTGGCTTGGAGAATTTTGAGCATTACTTTACTAGTGTGTGAGATGAGTGCAATTGTGTGGTAGTTTGAGCATTCTTTGGCACTACCTATCTTTGGGATTAAAGTGAAAACTGATGTTTTCCAGTCCAGTGGCCACTGCTGAGTTTTCCAAATTTGCTGGCATGAGGGCAGCACTATCATAGCATCATCTTTTAGGATTTGAAATAGCTCAACTGAAATTCCATCACCTCCACTAACTTTGTTCCTAGTGATGCTTCCTAAAGCCCACTTGACTTTGCATTCCCACAGGAGACTGACCCAGACTTGCCCATGAGTGTCCCGTGTCTCTGGTGGAGGCGTGGGTCAGCGGTGGCCTGATGCAGGGTTGGGGGCACTAAGTGTAGCAGTGCCTGCATGGGACCTTTTCAAGCAGGTCATTTTATCTTCATTATCTCTACCATAGTTTAGAAAGAAAGAAAGAAAGTGAAGTCACTCAGTCGTGCCCGACTCTTTGTGACACCATGGACAGTAGCCTGCACCAAACTCCTCCATCCATGGGATTTTCAAGGCAAGAGTACTGGAGTGGGTTGCCATTTCCTTCTCCAGAGAATCTTCCCAACCCAGGGATTGAACCCAGTTCTCTCACATTGTAGACAGACACTTTACCATCTGAGCCAAATATGCAGAGTACATCATGAGAAACGCTGGGCTGGATGAAGCACAAGCTGAAATCAAGATTGCTGGGAGAAATATCAATAATCTCAGATATGCAGATGACACCATTCTTATGCCAGAAAGTGAAGAGGAACTAAAAAGTCTCTTGATGAAAGTGAAAGGAGAGTGAAAAGTTGGCTTAAACTCAACATTCAGAAAATGAAGATCATGGCATCTGGTCCCATCACTTCATGGGAAATAGATGAGGAAACAGGGGAAACAGTGTCAGACTTTATTTTGGGGGGCTCCAAAATCCCTGAAGATGGTGACTGCAGCCATGAAATAAAAGACGCTTTACTTCTTGGAAGAAAAGTTATGACCAAACTAGATAGCATGTTGAAAAGCAGAGACATAACTTTGCCAACATAAGTTCCATCTAGTCAAGGCTATGGTTTTTCCTGTGGTCATGTATGGATATGAGTTGAACTGTGAAGAAGGCTGAGCACCAAAGAATTGATGCTTTTGAACTGTGGTGTTGGAGAAGACTCTTGAGAGTCCTTTACTGCAAGGAGATCCAACCAGTCCATTCTGAGGAAGATCAGCCCTGGGATTTCTTTGGAAGAAATGATGCTAAAGCTGAAACTCCAGTACTTTGGCCACCTTATGCAAAGAGTTGACTCATTGGAAAAGACTTTGATGCTGGGAGGGATTGGGAGCAGGAGAAGGGGACAACAGAGGAGGAGATGGCTGGATGGCATCACCGACTCGATGGATATGAGTCTGAGTGAACTCTGAGAGTTGGTGATGGACAGGGAGGCCTGGCGTGCTGCGATTCATAGGGTTGCAAAGAGTTGGACATGACTGAGTGACTGAACTGACTGAACTAAACTGAAATGACAAGGAGGGAACACAGTCCCATCCATCAACAGAAAATTGGATAATGATTTACTGAGTATTGCCCCACCCTTCAAAATAAAACCTACTTTCCCCTTCAATCAGTCTGTCCCATTAGCAAGCTTCCAGTCAGACCATACCTATAAGAAAATTGAGGCTTATAGAATAATTTTACATAATGATATGTCAACTAAATGCAGACATAAGATTCACATGCAAGTTTGTCTCAAACAAAAATCTAATCCTAAACTTTATTTCTAATTTTTACAATATTTTAATGACTCTTTATAGTTTATAATTGAACCTTTCATTTTACTGTTTTCTTTGTTATGAAGTATATTTTGCTTCTCCAAATACATTGCAAGATCTTTGTTTACAGCAATCAAGCTATAAACTAGTCATTATTATGTAATTCTTATAATCCCTAGAGAAGTGATAGATTTTTTTTTTTTTTTGCTGTTTGTGTATGGGTAGAATGAGAGTCAGAAAGAGAAATATGCTCTATTATTTTTCTCCAATATATACTTATAAACCATTTGAAAAAGAAAGTTTTCTTTTAGTTACAAACTTGTAACTTTTGACTCCCTAGTCATCAAAATACCATGACTACATAACAGCAGTGCATTCAGTGACCTGTTGATTCATCATAATCCAGTAGGTGGCAGGACATTATTATGTTTAAATAACTTATGGAAGTATTACTACTTAGTGCAAAATTGTATGTAACTAATTTTGCAATTTATGTATTTTCAACAAGTAATCTATCAAGTTATTCAAATAATATTTTTGAAATTATGTGTTCTTTAACTAATGCTTAGTAACAAGCTACTTTATAAATTTTTGTATTAAAAAATATATATATATATATGTATATATATATATATATATTTTTTTTTTTTTTTTCCTTGCTCCCAAGTCTGCAATCTGGGCTGTGCTCAGCTAGGCAGTTTTCATGCTATTCCTAACAACATTACTTATGTATGTGGATTGAACTGAATTTCTACTGAGTTCTGTGATCATCTGAGGTACTGGATGTTTAAGCTTTTCTTTATCTGTTCAGCAAGAGAGATCAGCTTTAACATGGCAGTTCATGAATCCCAAAAGTACAAAGTTGATGCCAATAAGGTTTAGCTAATTGGAACTGACACAACACACTTCTACCTGATTTTATTGATTAAAACAAGTCTTAGGTATGCTGCTACTGCTAAGTCACTTCAGTTGTGTCCAACTCTGTGTGACCCCATAAATGGCAGCCCACCAGTCTCCACCATCCCTGGGATTCTCCAGGCAAGAACACTGGAGTGGGTTGCCATTTGCTTCTCCAATGCATGGAAATGAAAAGTGAGAGTGAAGTACTCAGTTGTGTCCGACTCATGGCAACCCCATGGACTGCACAGTGTTACGTAAATAGAAGGACTGAGGTGTTTTGAGTTTTAATTCTCCAAGTAGTTTTAACATTAAAAGGGCACTGCTGAACTTCCTTGGTGGTCCAGTGGTTAAGAATCTGCCTGTCAGTGCAGGGCACATGAGTTCCATCCCTGATTGGGCACGGGGACATATAAACCTATGAGCTGCAACTATGAGCCTAAGTGCCACAACTAGTGACCCCATGTGTCCTAGAGCCTGTGCTCAGCAACGAGAGAGGCCACTGTAATGAGAAGCTCCGGCACCACAGCTAGAAAAAGACTGCACACAGCAAAGAAAAACCAGTGCAGCCTCAAATAATTAATTTTAAACAAAAAAGGCCCTACTGGGTATTTAAAAAGTAAATATAGTTCAATCTACAACTGATAATCCTATTAAAGATAATTCATTCAAAGACAAGATACCACTTTAATAATGATTTTCTTGGTCTAATTACTTTCAGTTCATAAGTACAATTCTTCTACATGAACTTCCTGTTCTTTTGCATTCTGTCATGACACTGAAATTACATGTGTGTCTCTTTCTCTTCCTCCTCTCCTGCCATCTTTTCCCCACCACCACCTCTCACCCCACCTATGCACCCAGACTGTAGCTCTGGGAATGACATGAGTTACTTACATACCAACTCCTCAAAGGGTGATATTTTAGTTGAACTGAATTCTACTTCAGGATCTCAGGATGTGATTTAGAATACAGAATTATTCTCTTTCCTTCTGAAAAATCATGTGCCCCTCCATCATAAAAATAAAGTATCTCATGATTAGTTTTAGAATATAAATAAGGTATCAAATAAAATTTACGACATCATTACTCAAGACAACTGCTTAATATAATTATATATTTCCTTCATTTCCTTCTATTTACATAATTCACAACACTGGAATCATGCAAACTTTTAAGCAGCTTTCATTCTACTGTCCCCCTGGAGTACACAAGGAAACATTCCACCATCAGCATATTTCTTCATATTAAATGTCTATACACACATTTCAATCAAACACTATGACTATGAGTATTCCCCATGGTGAGTTTTCCGTTTGTCATCAAATTTAGGTTTGATTGACAGAAACTTGCTATTGCTAAGTCACTTCAGTCGTGTCCGACTCTGTGTGACCCCATAGACGGCAGCCCACCAGGCTCCCCCGTCCCTGGGATTCTCCAGGCAAGAACACTGGAGTGGGTTGCCATTTCCTTCTCCAATGCATGAAAGCAAAAGGTGAAAGTGAAGTCGCTCAGTCAGGTCAGACTTAGCGACCCCATGGACTGAAGCCTACCAGGCTCCTCCATCCATGGGATTTTCCAGGCAAGAGTACTGGAGTGGGGTGCCATTGCCTTCTCCGCAGCATATTTCTAGTGTTTAAGAAAAAATAATCTCTACCTATTTAGAAATTTAAAACACACATGGGGAATTCCCTGGCAGTCCAGTGGTTAGGACTCCAGGTTTCCACTGCCTGGGTTCAATCCTTGGTTGAGTAACGATAAGAATACATTTTAAAACTTAAAGGAAATAAAGCTAGAAATTAAGATAAAGCTAGAAATCTAAGATATTTGAAAAAAATAATAAGAAAAAGATGATCAAATACAAAAGCAATGCAACAAAAAAGAAAAATGGAGAGGTTATTAACAAAACCAGTAGTTGGTTCTTCAAAGAGAGTAATAAAAGATAAACTTCTGGGAAAGTTAAGCAGAAAAGACAATAAAAAGAGAAAGTGGCATTACTAATCAATTTTATACCAAAAAAACCCGGAAAAGAGACAAAATTAATAAATTCCTGTTAAGCACTCAATAAACTTCAATCAAAAAGAAATTATACATATCCCTGCATCTCCAACAAGTCAATGGTAGAAGTTCTCAAGAGATTCAACAATACCTCGTTTGAATCAGGTATTCAAACCCAACTGTGGAAATACATTTTAAGTAGAGAATCAAGATAACACAAATACTGATTAATGGATAATATTAAGAAAATCATTAATTTTGTTGGGTATGACAGAATATTTATTAAAATAAATCCTAAGAGATACATATTTAAGCATTTCTAGTGAAACAAGAAGCCTGGGATTTACTTTTAAAAACTCCAGCAGAAAAAAAGGCAGGGGGAGAGGACAAAATTATTAGTAACCTGAAGTAACAGGCACATTGGGAATTCTTTTTTCTATTAAACTGTATTACTCCATTTAAAAAGTTTAAAAGGCAACGGAGAAAGCCAAATATTCCTATTACTATCAAAGAACCATTGCTTAATTTTCCCATAAAGACCAAATAAAAGTATTTTTGCAGGCATGTCCTACTGAACTTTCAAGGAAAAGACAATTCAACCTCACACAAATACTTCTAGAAAACAGAAATACTCTAAAAACCACACATGGCCAGTACAAAAGAGAAAATCATGGATACAGAAGCAAGAATCCTTAAAAATGAACAAAGCAAATTTATCAGTGTCTTAAAGCTGTAATCTGCCTCTAATGCGGGAGACCTGGGTTTGATTCCTGGGTCAGGAAAATCCCCTGGGTCAGAAAATGGCAATCCACTCCAGTATTCTTGCCTGGAGAATCCCATGGACGGAGAAGCCTAGTAGGTTACAGTCCACGGGGTCACAAAGAGTCGGACACGACTGAGCGACTTCACCACCACCAAAGGTGTAATATAATGATCAAGTTGGGATCATCTCAGGAATCCAGGGAAGAGAAGTTTGCATATTCACCATAGTAACAGAGAAGAAAGAAAACATTAGGTTCAATGACTGGAATAAAAGCACTGGTTAAAAGTCAATACCCAATCACGATTTTAAAAACAGAACCACAGCAATGAAAACCTGATGGGAAAAAGAATAGATATGTGTATAACTGAATCACTTTGCTGTAGACTTGCAACTAACACAAGTGTAAATCAACTATGCTCTGGTCTGTAGTCGTGTCTGACTCTTTTTGTGACCCCATCGACTGTAGCCTGCCAGGTTCCTCTGTGGGATTTTCCAGGCAAGAATACTGGAGTGGGTTGCTATTTCCTTCTCCAGTGTATCTTACCCATCCAGGTATTGAACTCACATCTATACCCAATCACGATTTTAAAAACAAAACCACAGCAATGAAAACCTGATGGGAAAAAGAATAGATATGTGTATAACTGAATCACTTTGCTGTAGACTTGCAACTAACACAAGTGTAAATCAACTATGCTCTGGTCTGTAGTCGTGTCTGACTCTTTTTGTGACCCCATCGACTGTAGCCTGCCAGGTTCCTCTGTGGGATTTTCCAGGCAAGAATACTGGAGTGGGTCCAGGTATTGAACTCACATCTTATGCGTTGGCAGGTGACTCTTGAGTCGCCAGGGAAGCCTGTGTAAATCAGTAACATTCCGATAGAATACACACACACACACACACACACACACACAACTGATGAGAACTTCCTTAAATGGATAAAAAGCGCTCTTCCAAAACCTAAAAACTGACAGCAATTATGGATAATGCACCAACATTAAAAATAGCCTCTTTAGCATCAGAACAAGACAAAGATACCCAAAACAGCCATTTCTACTCAGTGCTGAACTGGAGTCTCTAGTCAAAGCAATAATACAAGAAATATTCATGAGTCAAGACTGAAAAGGAAGAAACATAACTTACTGTATGCAAACAATACACCGGTCAACAGTGAAATTCCAAGGCAAAGAAGTGGAAATAGTAAGAGGTTAGCAAATTAAATTGCATTTCTGCATATCAATAAAAAATGATTAGAAATAATTTAGGGAATGGGGGAATCTAACAATAGTATTAGAAAATACATATGAACTATGAAACTAAAGACTATCTAAATAAACAGAATAACATCACAGAACATATGGTTACAAATCCTTAATATTACATAAAGACATCAATTCTTCCCCAATATTGACCTATAGATTCAATGCAATGCCAATCAAAATTCTAACAGGGGACTTCCCTGGCAGTCCAGTGGTTAAGACTATGCTTCCACTGCAGGGGGGCACTGGTTCCACCCTTGATTGGGGAACTAAGATCCCAAATGCCAAGCAACACCACCCCCCTGCCACACACACACACACATGCACACACACACACACAACCCAACAATTTTTCAAACCACCAGACAAGACTATTTTAAAGTATACACAGAAAAACCTAGTTTCCACAACAGGAGAAGTACCCACTTTATGGGTTATTTGTGAGAATTTGACAGTTAATATGAGTATTTAGAGTAGTGCTTGGCACATATTAAGAACTATGAAAATGTTACCTATTATTATTCAGTAGAATCATCACTCTATTAGGAGGTAAGACTAGCTTATAGTAATGAAAACAAATTTTTATAAGACACTTCCAATGTGTCATATTGTTTGTGTTTCCTCAATAAATACATTATTCTCATTAATCCTCCAAGAATCTCAGAAGTAGTTAAAAGCCACATATAGAGAGTTCATTGAGGAGAAATTAACTTCAGTAATACAGAAGCCTTACTCTAGGCCCTCATCTTGAGGATTTAACTTAACGTGTACTACAGCCAAGTCTGCTGCACTTAGTTACTGTCTCAAAATATTCAACATCTCATTACAAAGTTAGGCTCTACTGTGAAGCAGATAGGAAAGCTAACACTGGTAGACCTTGACAATGGTTATAGGATTGTTCTTTTAATGGCAATCCTGCATTTTCAATAGACATAATTCAGTGATCACTACAAAAGATCCACTCAGGTTTCAACTCAAAGTCTGATTCAAGTACTCCTATTTTCTAAGATGGTTCACTTTTACAATCTCAATTATGTGCTTCCTATGTTCTACCTGTTGTTATAGCTAAATATGTGTGTGCATCTTCTTTACCAAATTTTAAGTATTGAAAGGTAAGGGTCTCATTTAACACTTACATTTCACATAGCACCTCACATATACTCAATAAATGAATATGATAATAAACATTTCCAGCAGATCTGCAATTGCACACTATATTTATATCTGATTGGGTAATTTACAAATTTATAAAAGTTCTCTTAACTTTTCCTTAAAACTTGTTATTTTCAATGATTAAATTAATTAAATTTGGGAGACTATGCTAGAGTGTCACAAGCTTCCCTGGTGGCTCAGTGGTAAAGAATCAGCCTGCCAATCCAGGAGACACAGGTTTGATCCCTGAATCCGGGAAGATCCCACATGCTACAGGGTAACTAAGCCCCTAGACCACAACTAAGGAAGCCTGCACACCTACAGCCATGCTCCCCAACAAGAGCAGCCATCTCAGTGAGAAGCCTGTGCACTGGGAGAAGAATAGCCCCGCTCATCGCAGTCAGAGAAAAGCCTGCAAAGCAAAGCAGACTCAAGAGTCACATCTACTTTGACCTATGACTAAACAGATCTTACTATTTCATTTGATTACCACTGACTGTTCTGAGCTAGTCTGATTGTGCCTCAGAGTTCTGTACATTTAGGATTCCCAAATGCTATCACTCATCACTGGTACTTAATTTAGCACAGTTCAAGGGGTCCAAAAACCTGGGGTTTAAAACTTAATTCTTACAAGCTGACTTAATTTACCAATTACTTTCCAACTGAGCTCATGTTACCTCTTCTATAAAAAGGCTACTTACTTTACCCCCAAGAATGAATGGAGTATTTTTTTAAAGAATGAACATGATGGTTCTTACATATTTTAAAAAAGTAAAATTCCAAAGTATATAAATGTATCTGTCTATTAAAAAACATGTAAATTCATTAATCCTCTTTTAAAAGTTATATACCAGGTGGGACTGAGCAAAGGATCCTCAGGATCAACTAGTAGTGTTTACTTGGAAACAGACAAAATATAAAAGCAGAACCATATTGGGCTTCCCAGGTGGTGCTAGTGTTAAAGAAGCCACCTGCCAATACAGGAGACTCAAAAGACACGGGTTCAATCCCTGGGTGGGGAAGATCCCCTGGAGGAAGGCATGGCAACCCACTCCAGCATTCTTGCCTGGAGAAGCCTATGGACAGAGGAGCCTGGTGGTATACTATCTGAATTTAAGGGATCTGACTATAATGGCCAGATATGATAGTGGGTATGATTTATTAAGGCCACTAAAGTAACTACAAAGACTCTCTCAATCGAAATAAGAATTTATTTCAAATAAGAATAAGAGTATAATCAACTTCTAGGAGAAATTTATAGTCATTTCTACAATAATGAGACAGAATTATTAGATATTCTAAAATTGAAACTGAACTCTAAATTTTGTCCCAAACTTCTTGCCCCAGATTCAATAAATGGAAGACTAATATGATTCTAGTTTCAAATCAGTGTTAATGAATGGAAACTTATGTGAGGATTGTATTAGGAAGCGAATTTTCATTAGGTTCTAAGTACAGATTGAAGGCTAAGAAAATAGTACTAGAGTAGAGGAGATTCCTCCAGTAGTTTGCTCTCGAGCTCGAAACTTTGAAACCAAATAATGAAAGATTCAGACCACTCTAGAAAAGCTGAGATTCAACTCCAAATTTGTAGTAGAATATCAATTGGAAGGGGTAAATGGTTAAAGAGACCATGATGAATAGCTCATAATAAAAATGTACACTAATGAGTAATCATTTGGTGGGTGGAAGGTGGGAGTCATTGCAAAGAGAAAGAACTCATCAAACCAATCTCCAGAATTTGATATAATATCACTGCCAGAACAAACTGAAAGAATGGTCCTACCACAATGCAAAATTTTAAAAATCTTATATTCGCCTCAGTCTGCAAAATAGACAGAAAGCAAGTTCAGTTCAGTTCAGTTCAGTTGTCCAGTCGTGTTCGACTCTTTGCAGCCCCATGGACTGCAGCACGCCAGGCTCCTTGTCCATTACCAACACCCAGAGATTGCTCCAATTCATTCCATCCTGTCGGTAATGGCATCCAACCATCTCATCCTCTGTCATCCCCTTCTCCTGCTGCCTTCAATCTTTCCCAGCATCAAGGTCTTTTCCAATGAATCAGTTCTTCCCATCAGGTGGCCAAAGTATTGGAGTTTCAGCTTCAGCATCAGTCCTTCCAATGAATATTCAGGACTGATTTCCTTTAGGATCAGGCTACATGCAGTCCATGGGGTCGCAAAGGGTCAGACACCACTGAGGGACTGAACAGTAGCAATTGTGTTGCTACTTTGTATGGGTTCAAAGGTCATCTGTGTTTCAGGGATGGTTTAACAAAGCTATCTTCCACATACTCTTAAGGTGACATTAAGACACATGAGAATTCTGGTAGGCCTTTTTTTTTGTGATTCAAGGAAGGGGCAAAGATAGGAGAACATTCCTGCAGAAAATAGGTTTGTGTGCAACAATCCCAACTAAGAAAAGGAGATAGATAGATTTGTCCTGAGGTGGCTTGTTATTCAGGTTCCGTTCCGTTCCGTTCCGTTCAGTCACTCGGTCGTGTCCGACTCTTTGTGACCCCATGAATCGCAGCACGCCAGGCCTCCCTGTCCATCACCAACTCCCGGAGTTCACTCAGACTCACGTCCATTGAGTCCATGATGCCATCCAGCCATCTCATCTTCGGTCGTCCCCTTCTCCTCTTGCCCCCAATCCCTCCCAGTATCAGGGTCTTTTCCAATGAGTCAATTCAGGTAATATACATGAATTTCAATCACCTTTCAACAATCCTTCTTTATAAGAGAAGTCTTTAAAGAAAAAAAAAATGACTAAGTAGGCCAGATTTAATATTCAATCATGGAACTAAAATAATCTACCTAGATCTTTTAATATTAATAAGAGCCTATTCCTAAGTATTTCCAGACTGGATCTACCAACCCCTAGCAAACAAGAATTTGACATTCACTGAACTAACTACAAGGTAGTTGAACCAGAATTGTGTAAATAACAAACAAAACTGATACTCAACTACCTTTTTTAAAAAGTAAACTTGGGGAAATTGTGACAGAAAAATAATATGAGATAGGAATTTTATGAGTTGTAAGAACCTGGGTCTTCTGAGGTCCTGTCTCTCATGGGTACCAAAATCACCATATCAATTATTGACAAAATATCTTACTTTCCCAGAAATTGTAATGGTTTGAGTTATGAGAAACTCACATAATAAAGCAATATGACTTGAAGTTTTATGTGTTTTGGGGAAGAGAAAATGTAGCCTGCACCAACATCTGGATAATGAAATATACTTGGGAATCAAATAGTAAATGTTTCATATACAAGTGAAGTGCTAAATGTTGATAAACCACACAGTTTCTTCCATGATATACCAACAAAGTGAACCATAAATAATAGCTGGGTGTGGGCTACCTATTCAAATAAAACTGTAAGCCTACAAAATTTTCTATAACCTTATATTGGTAAATGAGAGTTGACATTTTTTCATAGATCAACTGTTAGGCCCAAAGTGGAGTCTCCTATCAGATTAAATGAACACCAAAGCAGGTGCCCACATAGAAAATATAAGTAAATTTCAGAGTGAAATATAGATATTTTATCTCTATATTTAGATATGGTGGAGAGATTATGACAATGAAATATTAGATGTGAAAAATGGACATTATAGCCAAAACCAGCTTGAATAGATGCTATATGAGAGATGCATGAAACTCCCTTTATATTGTTGCTTGGGTGCTAAATCTTCTTTCTGAACTGTACTTCTAAACTGAATTCAGCTTGGGAACAATCTGGAATTAACTATGTCATCCAGAATTTTTCAGTCATCAGAATTTTTCAGAAATCCCCAGAAACCATGGGATTTGGGGTCTGCAGTAAAGGCTTAGGGCCTGAAATAGAAAGGAAGCTTTTGACTCCATTATAGGGAATTGAATTATAGGATGCACAGTGTAGAAGATAAAACAATATAATGTATTGGCATGATTTAGAATGATAGCTTAAATAAAAAGCAAATGTGACTATCTAAAATGTATCCTAAAATATGTAAAGTCTTAAAATTCTGAAAGTATATTAAGGCACACATACAAGAAGATATAAATACTTATTTATTAATTAGCTTTTAAAAGAAAATGAGGAATCATTTTTTTTTAATATTTATTTGTTTGGCTGTGCAGGTCTTAGTTGTGGCACATGGGATCTTGTTCCCTGACCAGGGGTTGAACCTGGGCACCCTGTATTAGGAGCATGAAGGTTCAGTCACTGGGCTAGCAGAGAAGTCCCCAGGAATTATGATTTTTTATTTAAAAAAATCAATTTAAAACCATCAATTATTATATAAAGATCATCATATTAAGAAATATGACAATTTCTTAACAATTGAGGAAAGAGGTATTTATATTTGTATGAATCAGTATTCGATATTCCATTAATATACTCAATTTTAAATCAAACTGTCTTTGTTAAATATCCTTTGAAGATTCAGCTGGAAAATAGTGAGTGGTCAACAGTTTTAAAAAATCATTTATTTGATAGTAAATATGATAGTGGCAGAGAATCTTTAAAAGTTACACTGAAATATTTTATTATTTGAAAGTTGGAGCAATGGATTATATGTTTAAGAGGGAAAATTAAATATTTTTATGAAATCAGTTCTTACTAACTGACTTATAAGTATAAAGCAATTACAATAAAAATCCAACAATTTATTTACCTAATATAACAAAAATTAATGTACTCATTGGTCTTGCTCTCAGAGAAGTAAAATTTACAGTACTTAAGAAGAAACAGAAAGATTCTGATGTCTTGCCAGCTTTCAGTTGAGTTTAGTTCAGTCTCACAGTCATGTTTGACTCTTTGTGACCCCATGGACTACAGCATGCCAGCCTCACATTGAGTGTCCAAAGTATTGGAGTTTCACCTTCAACATCAGTCCTTACAATGAATATTCAGGACTGATTTCCTTTAGGATGGACTGGATGGATCTCCTTGCAGTCCAAGGGACTCTCAAGAGTTTTCTCCAACACCACAGTTCAAACAGATCTATTCTGCAGTGCTCAGCTTTCTTTATAGTCTAACTCTCACCTTCATATATGACTACTGGAAAAACCATAGCTTGACTAGATGGACTTTTGTTGTCAAAATAATGCCTCTATTTTTTAACATGCTGCCTAGGTTGGTCATAACTTTTCTTCCAAGGAGCAAGCATCTTTTAATTTTATGGTTAAAGTCACCATCTGCAGTAATTTTGGAGCCCCCAAAAATAAAGTCTGTCACTGTTTCTACTGTTTCCCCATATATTTCCCATGAAGTGATGGGACCAGATGCCATGATCTTAGTTATCTGAATGTTGAGTTTTAAGCCAACTTTTTCACTCTCCTCTTTCACTTTCATCAAGAGGTTCTTTAGTTCTTCTTCAATTCAGTTCAGTTTAGTTGCTCAGTCATGTCTGAGTCTTTGTGACCCCATGAACCGCAGAACACCAACCTCCTTGTCCATCACCAATGCCTGGAGTTCACCCAAATGCATGTCCATCGAGTCAGTGATGCCATCCAACCGTCTCATCTTCAGTCGTCCCCTTCTCCTCCTTCCCTCAATCCTTCCCGGCATCAAGGTCTTTTCAAATGAGTCAGCTCTTCGCATCAGGTGGCCAAAGTATTGGAGTTTCAGCTCCAATGAATGTTGAGCTTTAAGCCAACTCTTTTACTCTCCTCTTTCACTTTCATCAAGAGCCTCTTTAGTTCTTCACTTTCTGTCATAAGGGTGGTGTCATCTGCATATCTGAGGTTATTGATATTTCTCCTGGAAATCTTGATTCCAGCTTGTGCTTCCTGCAGCCCAGCGTTTCTCATGATGTACTCTGTATATGATTTTTAAAAGGAGGATGACAATATACAGCCTTGATGATCTCCTTTCTGTATTTGAAACCAGTCTGTTGTTCCATGTCCAATCCTAACTGCTGCTTCCTGACCTGCATACAGATTTCTCAGGAGGCATGTCAGGTGGTCTGGTATTCCCATCTTTAAAGAATTTTTCCATAGTTTGTTATGACCCACACAGTCAGAGACCTTAACATAGTCAATAAAGCAGAAGTAGATGGTTTTCTGGAACTCTCATACTTTTTAGATAATCCAGTAGATGCTAGCTGTTTGATCTCTGGTTCCTCTGTCTTTTTAAAATCCAGCTCGAACATCTGGAGGTTCATTGTTCACGTACTGTTGAAGCCTGGCTTGGAGAATTTTGAGCATTACTTTACTAGTGTGTGAGATGAGTGGTAGTTTGAGCATTCTTTGGCATTACTCAGCTTTGGGATTGGAGTGAAAATTGATGTTCTCCAGTCCAGTGGCCACTGCTGAGTTTTCCAAATTTGCTGGCATATTGAGCAATTTTTTTCTCAAAAATTAGAGCATTTGGTAGTATTATAAAAACTTAGTAAATAATATCAAAAAATGGCTTATTAAACATATTTACCATGACAACTATAAAAATTCTCTTAGCTGCAGAAATCTTGTCATACAGTTATAATTTCCAAAATAAGAATGCAAGTTATTTATGCATTATATATATGATTATAAATTTAGAAAAAGTTTTATACATATAGAATATATATCTACTTATGAAAATAACAGAATAATGGCATTACAATATTATTTAATGTGTTATTATTTCAATGTATTATTATTTATAGAAGCTGTATTTTATTTTTAGAAGCATTTTTCTCATAATCTCCTCTCTGCTTTATCCCTAGGTTACACTTGTGGATAATTGATAAAGCCTAGTATAATGATGAATTGATCAAATAAACATATGCACACATATGATATTAAAAAAAAAGTATTCAAGTGAGTCTTGAATGATCCAATGCACTTGAACTGTATTTTGGTTAAGTGTAAAAAGAAGGAATACATCTCATATATATTTAGATTTAGGCAGTTATATTTTATAAAAAATAGTGTAAGAATTAACCCAGTTTTAAAATAATGATAAAATATATTGATTTTTAAATCTTTATGTATTTTGAAACTTTTATGTCATATTTGTAGATATCTATGTAAAACTGTGAGCCTGCTGACCATTAAAAGTGAGAGAGATAGATAGCTAAATATCTGACAATTAACCACTTAATTTAGGGACTTCCTTCCAGCTCAATGGTAAAGAATCCACCTGCAAAGCAGGAGCTGCCAGAGACATGGATTCGATCCTTGGGTCAGGAAGATCTCCTGGAGGAGGCATAGCAATCCACCCCAGTATTCTTGCCTGGAGAATCCCATGGACAGAGAAGCCTGGAGGGCTACAGTCCATGGGGTCACAAAGAGTCAGACACAATTGAAGCAACTTAGCATGCAAGCACACAACCACTTAATCTTAATAATGCTAATGGAAAGATAGATTATTAAGTGAAAAAGGGTGAAATGTGGAAATACACAATTACCATGAAACTATATTTGATTAATTAGACATTTGTGTGAATAAAAGGAAGTACACGACAGTATTTAGGAAGATAAATGACTAAAATATTGAAAAGTTTTTCTAATTTTCTTAAATTTAACAAGATTGCTTTGATCATTTCTTAGTGTCCCTTTACAAAAAACCCAAACTGAACACTCATCCACAAATAAGAAAGTTTTTATAGCAACTCTAACAAGCCAGTTGGGCTTCCCAGGTGGCTCAGAGGTAAAGAATATACCTGCCAATGCAGAAGATGCAAGAGACACAGGTTTGATCCTTGGGTGAGGAAGATCCCCTGGAGTAGGAAAATGGCCACCTGCTCCAGTATTCTTGCCATGAAAATTCCATGGACAGAGATGCCTGAAAGGCTATAGTCCATGGGGTTGAAAAGAGTCAGACATGACTGAGCGCAGACGATGACAATAAACAAGCAAAGAATGGGTACTCAGGGTAGAAGCAGACTACTGATGATTTTATCCATTAAATTTCTCAACAACATTTGATTTTTGTGGAGTCTTCCAAGGCTGAATAAGACAAAGAAAAAAGCTCAGAATAAACAGGTAAGAGGAGAATGATGTATAAAGAGAAAACAGTGCTGCCTGGGGGAAAACTAAGCCTTTTAACCTAAACTATCCGTAGCAGTTACATATATCAAAAAGGTTTCACAGGTTATCACTTATAATTCCACTTCACTTTGTCAGGAGAAATTGCTGAATATTGTTAGAAACCTAGTATGCAGTTGCAGAAATGCTTGACACCCGAGAGCATGGTACTTCATTCCAAAATTTAAGTGTGTGAATGCCTTATACATTTTCAAAAGTATATATACTATAAGCAGGATGCATAGGCTACATCATCAAATTGTTCTATAAATTTGAAAATAACTCCTCAAATAATGTATTATATTTTTACCCAGAATATAAATAAAATTGAAAATTAATGTTCAAACATAACACATAAAATTATCACTTTTGAAAGATTGAGAGTGTTATAGAAGTGATCACTCAGCTGAATGTAATGTCTTAGACAGGTGAGATAATTAAGCCTGAGTGTAGTTTATAAACAGGCAGGCTAAGGGTAACGCTGGGACCCAGGATGATGGACCCAGATTGCTCAGGCATCACACTTGTGGGAAAACACAAGTATGGGGAGCTGGTTAGGGAACTCCTCACCTTTCTCCAGTGCTGATGGCCTGAAAGTCAAAACCATGATGACCAGCCGGAAGAGAGTTCTGTTAAGAAGGATTCAAATACTGGACTTCACATCTATTTGTTGTATATTCACAAAAATTCAGGTAAGCATCCTGCATTTGTGTTTTATACTTGTTAAAAGTTCAGAAATAACAGAATTAAAACTAATGCACTGAAGTAGTAATTATTTGTAAAAGTTTATTGTACATATGCCAACAAAAAATGAGTTTGAGACCCAGGAGTGCTCAACCAAAACATGAAATGAGGCTCAGGGTTATCTTGTTATGAAGCAGCTTATGTAGTGAGAAGAGAGTGACTTTTTTTTTTAAAACCAGTGATTGGTTATAATATTAGAATTTTCTTAAAAAATAGGAAATTGGTTAATAGTTACCTCATATCAATTTTGGGAAACAGTTAAACTTTTACTTATGATTTCCAGAGGCATAAGAAAGAAATGGCACAGGTAAAGTTAGTCTAACAAAATAAGATAAATTAAGCTTTGCTTGTATGATGAAACTGGTTTAGTCTGCTTGGGATTTTCAAGGCTGGTCTCCATTTGTTTTTGATTTTAACATATTGATGATGTTACTGAAAGTGTTCGTGCACAAAAGCCAATAAAGAGGCAATTGGTAGAAAGCAAAGTTTGGCTTATTTTGGATGCTTACAAAGTGGAGAGTGGTGGGGTGAACTCTGGTCCAATGGTCAACTCCCCTAACTGTGGGAAGAGCTTTTATAGATGAAGGAGGAGGTTAAATTCAGAAACAGCACAGTCAGCTCTGATGGTCATCTTGAAATTGGTCATGCAATGGTTTGATCAGTGTCATCTTTCGAGGTTGGTTTGTTCCCATTTTCTTGAGGCCAGTTCTTGGAATTGTCTCAGCTTAAGTCATGGCTACAGTTTTCTGATTATGTAGTTAACTTCTTCCACCTGGTGGCATTTTAGAACCAATAAGACAGTTCATGGGATATAGCTCAGAATATTATCTATAGCTTTTGAGAAGGAACTAAAGGTCCCTGACTTTGTTTACTGACTAAACTTTTATTGTTTTGTCCTGTTTGACTGCTTTTCTTTGCTTTTGCATCTTCTCACTTTTCTGATTAAACTTGGCTGAAGGTTTTACAGCGGCGAAAGGCAGGCTGAGGACATAGGGGAAGGGATAATAAGGTCCTGCACCATTTTAATGACAACTGACGAACATGTAAAGCACTTTAGGTTAAAAAGGAAACAAAAGCCAACTGTTTCTCTGAAACATGATAGGTGATGGTCACAGTAGGAATTTATTTTTCAGCAATGTGCATCTAAGAATTTGAGTTAGAGTAAAACTTAATTGAACCAACATTAAAGACTACCTCAAATTAAAGAAAGAGTAAATGGCTATTGGGGTAAAACAACTCCACTAATTCCATCTTTATTCAGTTTTATAATCCCTTGGATTTTATTCTTTTTCCTATATAATATTGTTCTCATCTCCCCTTACCCTCTAGATGTTTCATGTATATGTCAATTACCAAAATAACTGTCAATCCTGATATAAGTTATAAAAATGTTATGACCAAATATGTAAACTAACATAGACATTTTGGAAATATTAAAAATTGTTTGCTTTACTTTTTGCTATGACATTTCATCACTATTTAAACTGCAGATGCTTTTCCTATCATGTGCATTATATTAATGACACTCAGAGGTAAGGGTAAATCCCACTGTGGAATCTACATTGAAAAGAAATGGTTATAATCATTTGACCAGATGGATATGAATAAAAGAACAATCTGGATATCTTGGATGTGTAAAATCCAGAAGCACTGATGAATCTCATTAGGCAGCAAAGTCCGAAACTACAGAAAGTCTAAATGTAAAATAAAATAAAGAAGTAAGACAAAGGTAAATTTTGGATCATGCAGGAAGAAACTGACAGGTGAAGGTCATGAATTCTTGTCAGTTTTTTTTAAATTATTTTTATTTTTTTAGTTTGTTTTGCTTTACAATACTGTATTCGTTTTTATAGTTTAAGAAAAATTTAGTTTTTGAACTAAATCATTTTATTATCATGACACTTAACTATCTATATTAATCAAGATAATAAAGGAAACATAAAAAATAATTTCCCTTAGTTAAATCAAGTTTTATTTTACCTTCTTTAGCTTTCATATAAATTATTTTAGGTAATTGTGAGAAATAAGAATGATTTAATGAGAATATATATTAATTTGATAGAAGCAATGATAATGCCTATCTTTTACAAACACAAATTTTACTTTGCAGATGGCATCTAACCTCATTCATTGCTTTAAAAAGAACCATTACAAAATTACTTGCTATAATTGCAATTTGCTATGGTAAATCAAGTATTTGAGTCTTACAGTCTTGCTATGAAAAGGTATGATGTGGAATGCTAATAGATCACCAGCCTCTTTAAATGAGCTGATAAACAATTTACTGTATGCTCTTTTAAAATTATTAATAAATATATCACATCTACTTTTGAACTCATATTTCCTATCTAGCTATAGAAGTTGCTATCATTTATTTTCTGTATGGCATCCTAATTATCTCCCTCCACAATGGATTTTTTTTTTCTGTAGGTTATAAGTATGCTCAAAAATTTCCATTATTTAAAAAAAAAAAAAACACTTCCTTTGGTGGTTCTTTTTTTTTTTTTTTGGTCTACATAGCTAATTCTATGTCTACTTATCAATAAAATTTCTTTAGATAGTATTTTCCTTTTAAAAATAAAAGGTTACAACTCCACTTTCTAATAAAGTGTATCATATATCTTTGCAGTTTGAAATTGTCATCATCAACTAAGACTCTTTTCTCAGTCCTATTTTAGTACTTCACAATTTTGATTCCTCTGACATCTTTATCAGAGGTAAAACACTCCCTTTCTCTGAAGATTATGTGGTTTCTAAGTATAATCTCATGTGAATGATTTCTGCATTTGTCAGAACTGTGTTAGGTGCATGTTACAGTAACAAATTCAAATGAGCTTAAATGTAAAAGAAAATAATTGACTCACAGAATTGAGGAGACTCTTGGTGCCTGTGGATTTAGCCAATGTTGGATTCAGTTGTTCTGTGATTCTGTCAAAGGTCTCTTCCATAGGTTCCGCTCTGTGTTTCATTGTCATAAAGTATTTAGCAAGGCATTAAAATATAAAGCCACTAGCACCACCAGGTTTGAACTGTATAACTTTGAAGTCCCAGTAAAAACCTCTGCATGTATGCGGTGTGTTTAGAAGGTGTGGCTTGGATCATACACCCATCCTTGCAAAGGTTCTAGGTGGCAAGAGCTGAATAGAATGCCATATACTCATTGGCTAGCCCATGACACGTATGCACTTCACAGACTTAGTAGGCACTATCTGAACCCCATGGAAAGAATTTGGGGGGCAAATCCACTATAATATTTAAATCTACATACAAAGACCTTTCTTTTTTTCTTGAGGAAGGTCTTTCAGTTCTAAATGTCTACCCAATGTCCTACCAGCATCGTAAATGAATATGCCTGGAGCAAAACTTAGCATTATTGTCTCCAAGGGGTTCCTTTATGTGCCATGTTTCTGTCAATATGCAGGATCCTGAACACCTCATCAATCACATCACCTTGCCCAATCCTGAATCCTGAGCATAAAATTTGTTCTCCATACTGCCTCTGTTCTTATCTGCATTCAGGTCATGTCCAAGTCCTGCTGGTCCTGTTTCCAGGAATCTAAGATTGCTATATATTCCATGGCCTATGCAACTTCTGATTGAATAACAAGAAAAGGAACATAACTTTATGCTTACCTTCTTTCTTCTTCCTTCTTCCCAACCTAAGTTTACCTAACTTCAGCCAATCTTATCTTTTTAAATCCCAAATTTAATCATATTACTTCCCTATTTAACACTTGGACTGCAGCCTACCAGGCTCTGCCATCCATGGGATTTTCCAGGCAAGAGTACTGGAGTGGGTTGCCATTGCCTTCTCCAACTTAACACTTACAAAGAACTTATTATTCTTTTAGCCCAATTTCCTTGCCATGTCTTGTATTGACATTGGCATTGCATTGTCACTAAGTTGTATCTAACTCTTTGAGACTTCATGAACTGCAGCCTGACAGGCTCCTCTGTCCATGGGACTTTCCAGATAATAGTGGAGTGGGTTACCATTTCCTTCTTCAAGGGATCTTCCTGACCCAGGGATTGAACCCGCATCTCCTGCATTGGCAGGCAGATTCTCTACCACTGACAGCCCTTAAAAATATTTAAATTATCTGTCTTTATTTACTCCATTACTTGTCATAATTCATCTGGCATCCCACTCTTAGGCCATACAAAGTGTGTTTTATTTCTCAAATACACAATTCATTTTAATATTTCTAAGATCTACTCCTGGGCTCCCTAATATCCTGGTTGTATGTCCTCCCACTCCTTAAGCATGTTATGCCTCTTCTATATAAAAATAAGGATAGGTATGATCTTTGGAGTCTTACTCTTTATGTTTAATCCCAGTCCTGATAATATACAATTATTGGGCAAGTTTCTATTTAATTTTCGGCAAGTTTCCAAAAATGTTTAAAAATTTCTCAAAAAAATTATGTGTTCATCACAAGTTTTGGAGTTTTTTTAAGGGCTAAATAATGCTGGGAGGGATTGGGGGCAGGAGGAAAAGGGGACGACAGAGGATGAGATGGCTGGATGGCATCACCAAGTCAATGGACATGAGTTTGAGTGAACTTCGGGAGTTGGTGATGGACAGGGAGGCCTGGCATGCTGCGATTCATGGGGTCTCAGAGTCAGACACGACTGAGCGACTGAACTAAACTGAACTGAAAATGAAATAATGTGCATGAGGTGTTTAGGCTAGTGACTGCCACATAGTAACCAATCAGAAGGTGCTTGCAATCAGTATTGTCCCTTTGTGACTTCTTTGAAAATATGACCACTCAGGTTTAAATATAAACTTATATTATTGATTTCTTTATTTTTTTATGTTTCTTGCCACTCAAATAACCTGCTAATTCTTATTTATCCCCCACAAGAATCACATTTCTTCCAACATTCTCATCACCTCTAATTCCAACCCAATTTAGGTCGGCATTGATTCTCATCTGTCCTATTGTCCCAATGTGAATTCTATATAAAGTCTGTCTCATTTCCAATTTATTAAATTAAAATAGCTATATCCACCTTTCAGAGCAAAAGCTGATATCATTCGGTTCCCTTACCTAAAATCTTCAAAGTATGAATAACAAAACATTTATTGTTCATTTAATTCCATCCACAACCTATCTCCAACTCTCCAACACTATCTCCTATTCTTTTGAATAGGACCCTGTTCCAGAATCTTCTCTATACATGACCCCAAATTTTCAGTCTTTTCTATTTCTTGTTTCCTGTCTGTACTACTTTCTCAGACACAAATTCTTTTCGTATTTTTTCCACATACTCAAAATACATCCATTCTCCTAAGGCACATACAAAGTCTACATATTTTACAAACCTTTTATTATAATAGTTTTCACAATTTATATAGGTACTTTATTTTTCTCATGACATACAATGAACTTTAGGTATATATATGGGTATACCTTGAATTTTAGGTACATAGATATACACAACTGGTCTTTCTTACTCATTTGAAAACTCATTCATACCCATATGTCCTTTTCATCTTGGTGCCTCTTTACATTAATTCTTCAGTGTAGTGCTTATGGTGGTATTTGTTGGATAAATAATCAAATTGCCATTAATAAATATTATTGGTTTGGGGAGGGAGGAGGGAGGTGGGTTCAGGATGGGGAACGTGTTTACCTGTGGCAGATTCATGTTGATGTATGGCAAAACCAATACAATATTGTAAAGTAATTAACCTCCAAATAAATAAATAAATTTCAGTTTAGTTCAGTTCAGTCGCTCAGTCGTGTCTGACTCTTTGCGACTCCATGAATCGCAGCACACCAGGCCTCCCTGTCCATCACCAACTCCCGGAGTTCACTCAGACTCATGTCCATTGAGTCCGTGATGCCATCCAGCCATCTCATCCTCGGTCATCCCCTTCTCTCCTGCCCCCAATCCCTCCCAGCATCAGGGTCTTTTCCAATGAGTCAACTCTTCACATGAAGTGGCCAAAGTACTGGAGCTTCAGCTTTAGCATCATTCCTTCCAAAGAAATCCCAGGACTGATCTCCTTCAGAATGGACTGGTTGGATCTCCTTGCAGTCCAAGGGGCTCTCAAGAGTCTTCTCCAACACCACAGTTCAAAAGCATCAATTCTTTGGTGCTCAGCCTTCTTCACAGTCCAACTCTCACATCCACACATGACCACAGGAAAAACTATAGCCTTGAATAGATGGACCTTAGTCGGCAAAGTGTTTTAAAAAAAGAAAAAAATAATAGACATCATAGTTTAAGGGCCTTTTGCTGAGTTTACTAAGGTACACATCTTAACCAATTCCATTTGACCATCTTGGCCTATTACATTTAGTTTAAACTAATAATATTAAACAAAGATGTCAGTTTTGGATTTTTTTCTAAAAATTTAACACATGTAGAAGTGCACATGTGTAAATCTTATTTAATGTGTTCTATAGTCCATAATATTGAATATATATATCACATATTAACATATATATTTCATATAGTCTCCAAAGGCACAGAAAAGTTATTTATAAAAGCTAACCTTAAGTCCTTACCAAATTATTAAATAGTTACAGCATACCATAAATTTGTTTCACTTTCTCAAATATTTAATTTCCTAATATCTACTACAGATTTCATTGCACGTATACTCTATGTACTGTGCTTAGTCACTCAGTCCTGTCCTGCTCTTTGTGACCCCATGAACTGTAGCCCGCCAGACACCTGTATCTATGAGGATTCTTCAGGCAAGGCTACTGGAGTGCGTTGCCATGCCTTTCTCCAGGGGATCTCCCCAACCCAGGGATTGAAACCAGGTCTCCTGCGTTGCAGACAGATTCTTTACTGTCTGAACCACCAGAGAAACCTATACTCTATATATTACAATAAATTTTTACAAAAGTCAAATGAAGTTTTAAAAGATCTAGAGACATTTTTGCAGTAAATCCACAGTATTGAATGTACTCATTTTATGTCATCATAAAGACAATACACAATTTATTAAATTAATCATTTAAACAATTCTACCTAATACTATAATATTACTTTGCACCGAATCCAAATATCAGTTGAAATCCATTTCATATTAAATATGCCTGGGATGATTTTATCCTAAGCTGGATTTAACAAAATCATTAGTGTGTGAATAACACAGAAATGTCAAAAAGTATTAAAGTCCCTTTCCAATTTTTGATATTGGAAAAATAGAGTGAGATAAGAAAAGTGCTTATATATTACTTAATAAAGTTTAACTTTGAGTAAATCAAATACTGGGTCACATTGAACTTTCAACCCATACTAACTGCTACCAACTTTTGCCAAAAAAATTAGTGGTTTATTATTGCCTGTTAGCCATTATTTCAAAGCTAATAGTTTCCTGTAATTTTGAATGTATTGCTTTTGCTAAATGTGTTGAAGGCCCTTAAAAACTGGGATATGCCACATATGATCATAAAAGAAATGAGAATGTAATAACCTCTAACGACAAGGAACACTCATTATGCCTACAGTTTTGCATTACTTTTTTATTCAGTTTTTATAATTTCTTCTATTGCTATGGTTTTTTTTAATATGCGATTTTATTCTTTATTCATTCTCATGCCATTCATTTCTTTTGTTTAGTTTCTTCCCTTTTGACCCATTGTGTTAAACTATTCTTGCATAAGATAATTTGTCATCACTGCCACAATGAATCAAATTTTCCTTAACCCAGACCTAGCCACAGCTTGCTATACTGCAAAGGAAACTCCCTGGAAGGCTAATAAGGGGCACTATATGAGAAGTGTGACTGGATTATTATAGTTTTAATTAGATCAGTCACAATTCTTGTTGAATAGTGTTCAGAGAAGTATTCTTTAGTAGAGGAAATTGTGTTCTTAAAAAAAAAATCCTTATTCAAGAACATAGTCCTATAACTGCTAAATATAAAAGCAGAGAAGGTCAAAGCATGCAATTGAGTTAGATTTTTCTACTCTTATTTTTAAAAATTGCCAGTGCTAAATGTGCTGCATCTTTTCCCAGTTATACTATAATATCTGATTAAATTTGTAGAATTTACCTATTCTTTCACTTAGATTATTCATATATATGTAAATAAGAATGAGAATAATACATAACTATATTATTGAAAACCACCACATAATTTTGGCACAGGATTTAATAATTTAATGATCATTTCATATCAGTTTATTTTAGGAAATCCTTCCAACACTATTCAGAGTGATAGTAATATAAACATAAATCTATACTCCCAATACTAGAGTAGAAACAATGTAAAACTTGGAGCTAAAATATTGAGTGGTTGGTTAATAGATATCTACTTATAATTTAGTTAAGAAATATTTACTTAAAACTTAGTTGAAAAAGACAGAGGCACTTGGGCTTAGTAACTATTTTTAGCATTTATATACCTCTTTATTAGAAACAATACATTATATACTTCTCTTTTAATATATGAATTTGCCATACTTAATAAGAGTTTATTCACCTCATATCATTTTAGTATATACTTTTATGGGCTTTTTATTAATATTCCACTTGTGATCCACCCTTCATGATTCTTTCATATATAATTTTTTTCATGATTACTAAGGATATTTTTATTTTTATAAATCAAACTTCCATAATCCCTAATCAGTTTAGGTGATATCTACTAATTTTATAAATAATGATACAGTTAGTTTAATTTTTCTTATTCCTCTGCTGCTCCATTATGAAGTGTGGAGAAAATAAGCAGATATCAAAAACAAATCTGCAGTGTCTGTGATATTATAATATTTAATGTACAGGAGTTTAATTAGAGTCCCAGAGGGATCAGAGCAGGGTGTTATTTAATCAAAAAATGACTAAACCCTTCTAAATGTTATGAAAAATAGTAATTCAGAAAATGTAGGAAACTCAGTGAACCACAATGATGATGATTTCAAAAACTTGGATGGTTCTCAAGAGTATTATACCGAGTGAAAATGTCAGCGCTCACATAATGTACAGTCCATATAAATAAAATTCATAAAGTGACAAAAGTATAGAGATGGAAAACATTATTGGTTGCCAGGTATTACAGAGGTAGAGAAGGAGTGGCTGTGGTATTAAGGCAGTGGCACAAGTGATATTTCTGCTGTAATTGTCCTGTATACTGACTATGTTGGTAGTCACATGAATCTCAACATGTGATAAAGTTGCACAGAACTAAGTAACAAACTCAGAAACACACACATACAAATAAATGTATGAAAAACTTGTGATATATAGCTGAAGTCAATGGATTTTATTAATACTGATTTCCTGGTAGTGATATAGTTATACAAGCTTTCTTGGGAAAAATTAGGTGAATTGTGTAATCTTTCTTTATTATAATTAATAAAGATTTACCAATTTCCATATGGTTAATATTTTTTATAACCATATGGGAATTTCAGTTATCTCAAAGAGCTTAAAAGTTTATAAATGGACTAGATACTTAAAAGGCTAAAAGTGTCACATAGATAGAAAAAAAAAGCAAGCACCAATCAAGTACTGTCCACAGAAACAAACTGTAAATAAAATAATGCTAAGAAAAAATGATGGATGTAATAGAATATAAGAAAAAAAAGGTATAACACGAAGTAATAATCATCAAAAACAGCATAAAAACAAGAGATAAAGAACATTACATAATGACATAGGTTTATTCATCAATAAAACAGGAACTTAACTGTGAGTATACTTAGAGTTTCCAAAAAGACAAAATCAAAACTGACAGCAGTAAAGAGGAAAATAAGACAAATCACAATTATAGATGGTAACTTTAAAAAAATCATTATTACACAGTTTATACACAGTAAATGCACATATTTTTTGTATACATTTAAATGAATTTCACAGTTTCAAGGTTTACAATACCTGTTTGAACACTTAGAAAATTACAGTTATCAAGAATGTTTATTGGTATTGGAGTTTTAAAAGAAATGGATGGGTGAATAGTTCGGAAATAGGTACCAAAGAAATTCACTGGAGAAAAATGTCTCCTCAGAAATGTTGCTTGAACAACAGATAGCCATAGACATGAAAAAAAAAAATGAAATGTATTATTTTTAATACACAAATCTAAAAACATATAAAGCTTATATAAGAAAACAAAGAGTATCTTTGCAACTTTGACAAGGTTCCAGAACACAACAGAAACACTAACCAACAAAGAAAAATTAATAAACTTCATCAAAATTCATAACTTCCATTCACTTAAAAACACTGTTAAGAATGTGCAAACCACAGACAGAAAAAAGATTAATAATACATATATTTGATGAAGAGCTTGTATGTGACAAAGAGTTTATATCTGAATATACACAAAATTCTCTTAGCTCAATACAAAAAAATCTAACAATTCAATAGAAAACTAAGGATATAATTTAAAAAAAGTTTTACTAAAGAACATACATGAAAAACCAGTTAACAGAAAAAAAAGAGTGCTCAACTACATTAGTTATTTGGAAAATGCAAAGTAAAGAATAGTGACTTATCACTTCATCCACACTAGAATAGTTTTCATTAAGAATATCAAAATCATTCAATTCTGGCAAAGATGAAGAGCAACATGAATTCTCCTATATGTTTTATGGAAATGTAAAATCATGTTATTGCTTTGGAGAACTGTTTGGTAGTTTATTATAAAAGTGAGCCTTCATCTCCCCTCTGGCCTAGTAATTCCACTCTTAGTACTTCTCAAGGGAAATAAAAATATATATACACAAAAGCCTATGTAAGAATGTTTCATAGGAACTTACTCATATCAACAAAAACTTAGAAGTAATTCAAATGACTGTTACAATAGACAGGTCCACATCTTTAAAAATATAAAGTATTATTGAACAATTAAAAAGAATCATTGATATGTTAAAAAATATACTGGTGAATCTCAAAATCATACTGAGTTGTAAAAGTACAAAAACAGCATATAGTCTATTATTTTATTAATATGTTTTTAAGTGGAAAAATACTAAATTAGTGAGAAAGTAATCAGAAGGCTTTAGAAGTATAATAAGATTTTCTCTGTGATAGAAATTTCCATTACCTGATTGTGTTCAGTTGGATTGGGTTACGTGTGCTAATTGAATGTATGCATTTGTCAAAATTCATAGAAATCCACATTTAAATTTTGTCCATTTCACTGTCAGATTGAGTCAATTCTCAAAAAAAAAAGAAAAAGCCACAGTGAAATAGATAATGGAATAGATGATGTTCCTACATAAGAGAGTGAGAGAGGGAAATTTCACTGAAATAGTGGAGGACAAAAGAATGTTGACTGGTAGGGTCTAAGAGGAAAATGAAATACAGAGTTAAAAGGGTAAGACATATGTATAACTACAGTATTAATTACTAGAAAATATATATAATTTGACTCTGTTTTCCTTTAGAATAGATGTTAAACACATTAGTTGGTGGGTTGCATGGTCAGGGCTTTGTGTGATCACATGAGAATAAGTAAAATTAATGCAAGATTATGAAATTGGGAATAGCACTACTTCTGTAAATCTCTCTTAACCTTGCAAACTGTACTGTACAATCCCAGGCCATTTGAGTGCCAACATGCTGAGATTTGGTGGAATTCATTTTGAACCAAAATATACAATATAAAATATAATATGATTGATATCATATAAATATAATGTATATATTTATGTAAATATATATATTATATATCAATATTAAACTGTTTATTTTAAAGAAATATTCTTATATTTTCACTGGAAAACATATGCATCTTTTATTGGTTCTCTATCATTCTTGTTTAGTTTTGTAAATCATAACCCTGGGCTTCAGAAATGTCTAGTTTTCTTTCAGAGACAAAACCAATTACTCATGAAACTGGAAAGAAGAACAAAAGTATATATTATGTATATATTATTTCTGTGCCTGTTACTGCTGTTTAATTTTATATTTATTTTTAGATTAAAGTCACCTTAACTAATGATGACTTTCTGCTTGTAAACAGTGAGATACAATTTGTTTTTAATCTAGCAATTTTAAAATATATGAACAAAAATCTATTGTCACTAATTACAAAAACATCTATAACTTCAGGTGATATGATCATGCATAATGTAATTTTTAAATGTTCATATATTTTGAATTAGTAAATATATATCTACAGGGAAAATAAGCAGTTAAAACTGTGTATAGTATAATGTTAATTTAGTAGCCACATATTTGTAAAGCAATTCTTAAATGGCTTGGCATTTTAGATTGCCTTGAATATATTTTATTTTATTCAGGAAATATCTGTAAACTTTCCTCTTTGTTTTGCAGTCATCCCTTGTCTTGTACAAGGAGGTTGTACAGGGAGGAAGGAAAATCTAATAGAAAATGTTGGGATTTAATCTGTAAAGACTTTCACAGTTTAATACATTTTGCACAGAACTCTCTCTGATATGGAGAAGTTGTTTAGTAGCTCACTCATGTCTGACTCTTTGTGACCCCATGAACCGTATGTAGGCTGCCAGACTCTTTTGTCCATGGGATTTTCCAGGCAAATATACTGGAGTGGGTTGCCATGCCCTCCTCCAGCGGATCTTCATGACCCAGGGATGCAGTCCCTGTCTCCTGCACTGGTAGGCAGAGTCTTTACCACTGAACCAAAAGGGAAGTGTGATGTGAGAAAGATCATACTGTAAAAGAAACGCCATACTTTCAGAGAGAAAAAGGCTGAAACTCCAGATGGTGCTTCCAAGAATGGAGAAGTTCAGTGAGAGAGCCCAGGGTGGTTCTGTCTAACTTCTTCTCTCAGGAAAGAACAGAAAATGCCCCTTAAACAGAATCTATAAGGAAAAGAGAGTGAGGGTAAGATGATGGCCTGGTTCAATTCCAGGTCCTAGAGCAAGGCACACACACTCCATCAGCTTGCATTGACTACTGCTGGGAAGTTTTCATAACACTCTGGTTTATTTAGACTATTTAGACTCTTGTTTAGTCTTGGGTTAATGTTTGGTGCCCAGCTGACTTTTTTGTCATATACATGTGAAGACTTCCTGGAGTCTTTAAGGGATGATGCCAATAGAGAAAGGAAAATGAGATGAACTTCTAATGAAGGGTAACTGGGGAGAAAAAAAAATGTAAAAGAAAATATGTTAACATCTGTATGTAGAGTTAGTTATATCTGTTTAGAAAAATCAAATGTGCCATATCAAAATAACACCAGTCCAAGTAAATTTTGTTTTACCTCAGTACTTAACTACCTGTTTTTATGTATCCAAAATGAAAATATTTTATAAATTAGCAATTTAGGAAATTCTGCATCTGGTTAGTTGTGGTTTTTTTTTATTGTTTGTGATATTCAAGAAGGCTTTCCATCATTTTTCAGGTTTTGGTAGATATCAGAGTTTTTCTAAAGATTTCTCAAAGCTCCCATACACCATTTTGACCAAGTATCCAATATTCTAGGCTGCTTCCAACTTGATAACACTCTTAGGACTGCAGCCTCCCTCACTCACTATTACTTTTGGTATTGAATTAATCATCTGGTTTCTTCCATCCTTAAGCTGTCACCTCTCCTCCTCCCTCATCCACTGGAAAAAGAGAATCATACTCTGGTAGCTTCTGTTTCCAATTCCTAAAGAAAAAGAAGTAAAGGGATATTATCTCACAGGAGACCACTTTATTTTAGATCACAGATTGTATCATGAAGGGCCCAAGTGTCCATTATCCTCCTAGTGGTTGTTGGAGTAAAATCACCCTGCCAATTATCCTTTTTATTCTAACTTTTTTCCTCCAAATTTGTATGCCTCTGCTCATGCAATCTCTCCTAAACTGTTGGTGCTTATAATTTCCCATATTTCCCCTGTTATAATACTCTCCCATACCCCTCTATGTCATTTCTTCCATGACTGTATTGCTCACTTCTCAGTTTCAAATGAAACTAATCTCTCCTTAAGGATATTGCTTCTCATCCATTTGAAAGCAGAGCACTTCCCCGCCCTCCAAACTGTATTAAAAGTTAGGCTTAATACCTTCCCTGATTGTCAAATACATTATCAGAGCTTACATTTTCTCCCTCTGTCACAAGCTTTCCCTACAAAGAGTTCTCCCCAGAACTCATTATATCATTTGCCACCATTCTTCACATGTGCCTCATTCACTTGCATTATATTGAGTACAACTACACATGTTTGCTGTTTGTTAGTATGTTGATAATCCAATCATGATACACATCTTAAGTAATAAATTTTTATAAATGTTTAGGGAAGTGGTAATGGTAGACAGGATCCATATGGGAATGGCATAAAGAGATCAACATTTTCAAACAAAGCATTTGGTTTGAACTTATGGGTGCAATTTTTACAGCTTTGATCCATTTCTGACACTATCTTTTCAGGGTACTGGATGCATTTATTTGAAAAAATCATAACTGATCACAGCATTCTCTTTATTCAGCTATTTCTCATTGTTTAAAAACTGTTGTTTCTGGTGGCTTTAAAGAACATCTTTTTCCAAACCTCTTTGAAGTTTATTGAAGTCTATATATATTAGATATGTTTCTTGAAAGCATCTTAGTTTACAAAATTGAACCTTACACTTATCTATGTAAAGAACAATTTTAACAGCATTTATACAATGCATTCAATTTATTAAAAATATTAAAATATGCTAGTTCAAATAAACTGGAAAACCAATTTTATGATTGTGTTTATAACTCTGAGTACTATACAGTGCTGTAAGTATTTATAGAACTAAGAATTAGATTAGAAACTTTACAAAATAAAAGGCAAATAGGAGGCAAGTAGGATGGCAAATAAATATTTCAATTGTTAACTTACTTTAAAATGAAAAAAGAAAAACTAATGGATTCACATAAATATAAAATTACTGTTGTTTTTTTAGTTATTAAGTTGTCTCCAACTCTGCAATCCCATGAACTATAGCCCATCAGGCTCCTCTGCCCATGGAATTTTCCAGGCAAGAATACTGAATTCCTTCAGTATTGTGGATTCCTTCAGTATTCAGGATTGTGATTTCCTTCACCAAAATTACTGTTTAGGTCCACTCAAATTATACCAACTGATCACTACTTTCTCACATATATTTGTAAATATTTTTCCATATACCCAAATTTTTCATCTTGAATGTGCTTTGCAATTTAAAAGCATGAATCATTGAAACCCACCAGCAGCAACTGCTGAAGCTGCAACCACTGAGCCCCAATCACTGAGCCCCTGTGCCCCAGCTAGAGAATTTGTGCACCTCAATGAAAGATCCTGCATGATGAAATGAAGATCCTGTGTGCCTCAACAAAGACCTGAGGCAGCCAAATTAATAATTTTACAAAGGAAAAATAAATAAATAAAAGCATTGAAACAAAGAACAAAGTATATGCATATAGTATGTATTTAAAAGATTTGTTATATATATTAGAGTGTTTTCACTCTAGCAGTGACCCACTAGGAAGTTTAGAATCAATTTAGTGAATCATAATCATAAGGTTAAAAATTAAAAAAGAAGTAAATGAATAAACATACTGCCAAGTGGTAATGCTGTTAGTGAAACTTTGGTACAAAGGTCCTGTATTAATTAGTAAAAGATGTATTTTAAATGTTGCTCATTTGAGGTCAACAGGAATTAAAAGTATTATTTGTATACATATATTTAAGCTGACTACACCCACTATGAGTCTAGATACATGGAAGTAGAAATTAATTACCACTTTAGATCATGTATAAGATATTTAAAAGACAACTGACACTGTAAAAGTTCCTGTTTTTTAATAGTATAAATGCCCCAGCCTTGTAATTATATTTTTTCATTTTTCAAATAACTACCTCTTATCAACTCAACCCTGTAACTTATTGATATTTATTGTAACTTTCTCTACATATGAAGACTTCTATAGTCTATAAATGAAATATATTCATTGACAAAAGTAAACCCTGTATAGACTTCTTGTATATACCTATGCTAAAATTTCCCCTTGGTTTAAATAATATACACCTAGCATAGTAAATAGCATACTTATATAAATATTTTTATATAAAATAATTTAGTTATTCTTCATCTATTATGGGCATACAATCATAAATAAGCTACTATCTCTGCTCTCAACAGACTTATCATAGACAATCACTTGTGTTCTTAAGTCTTTAAAATTAAAATATGAAATTAATCTTCTGATGAATTTCAATCAGATAATGTTTGAATATAGAAGATGAATAAATAAATTAATACTGAATATAGAATATCAGTGATCATTGTGTCTCTTAGCTTGTTTCACTAGCAAAATGAATCAAATCATTTACAACCACCTAATGAACGTAAAGAAATCAAAACCATTTCCTTGATTAAGGACTATTTAATAACTATAATGCTATTTGGAAACCTCCATTTAGCTAATAGTAATTGACTATGCCAAAGCCTTTTACTATGTGGAACACAGTACACTGTGGAAAATTCTGAAAGAGATGGGAATACCAGACCACCTGACCTACCTCTTGAGAAACCTATATGCAGGTCAGAAAGCAACAGCTAGAACTGGACATGGAACAACAGACTGGTTCCAAATAGGAAAAGGAGTATGTCAAGGCTGTATATTGTCACCCTGCTTATTTAACTTGTATGCAGAGTACATCATGAGAAACGCTGGACAGGAAGAAAAAAAAAGCTGGAATCAAGATTGCCAGGAGAAATATCAATAACCTCAGATATGCAGATGACACCACCCTTATGGCAGAAAGTGAAGAGGAGCTAAAAAGCCTCTTGATGAAAGTGAAAGAGGAGAGTGAAAAAGTTGGCTTAAAACTCAACATTCAGAAAACGAAGATCATGGCATCTGGTCCCATCATTTCATGGGAAATAGATAGGGAAACAGTGGAAATAGATGGAGAAACAGTGGAAATAGTGTCAGACTTTATTTTGGGGGCTCCAAAATCACTGCAGATGGTGACTGCAGCCATGAAATTAAAAGATGCTTACTTCTTGGAAGAAAAGTTATGACCAACTTAGATAGCATATTCAAAAGCAGAGACATTACTTTGCCAACAAATGTCTGTCTAGTCAAGGCTCTGGTTTTTCCAGTGGTCATGTATGGATGTGAGAGTTGGACTGTGAAGAAAGCTGAGTGCCGAAGAATTGATGCTTTTGAACTGTGGTATTGGAGAAGACTCTTGAGAGTCCCTTGGACTGCAAGGAGATCCAACCAGTCATTCTGAAGGAGATCAGCCCTGAGATTCTTTGGAAGGAATGATGATAAAACTGAAACTCCAGTACTGTGCCCACCTCATGTGAAGAGTTGACTCACTGGAAAAGACTCTGATACTGGTAGGGATTGGGGGCAGGAGGAGAAGGAGACAACAGAGGATAAGATGGCTGGATGGCATCACTGACTCAATGGACATGAGTCTGAGTGAACTCTGGGGGTTGGTGATGGACAGGGAAGCCTGGCGTGCTGCGATTCATGGGGTCGCAAAGAGTCAAACACGACTGAGTGACTGAACTGAACTGAATAGGGTATCGTTTTAGTTATGATAATAGCAAATCATGTAGTAAATAAGTTCAAAGAATGGATTAGGATCCAAGCTATGCTACTACTTGTCTCTATGTCCTTGGGCAAATAAACTTGACTTTACCCTGATTTCTTCATAAGTAAATAGGACTATTATTAGTAAATCTGTTTTTGTTTTGTATTTATGCCTTCTAAGGAAAATCTTTCACACTGTACAATTTGACTTTTTAATTCTACATTAACTTTTATGATTTTTTTAACTTAAATGTTTGATTTTTTGTACTGTCTCTTGTTCTAAGAATTAAATTTGAACTCCAGATTTGCTGTTTTCCAAATGGCTGCTTCAGATGCCAAACACCTATAGAAAATCCACCAATTTTTCAGGTAGCTCTTTGATATATTGAATTTCCATTGGCTTTTGAATAAAATTTTATTTTCCCATTATTCCTACTTTGATCATTTTAACTTAAAATAATTGAAAAATCAGTAACCTCCTCTTGTCTTAAAAAAAAAATTGGTTTCACTAGGTCTTTGCTGCTGCATGCAGACTTCTCTAGGTGCAATGAGTAGGGATTACTCTTCTTTGTGTGGTCTTCTCATTTTGGCAGCTTCTCTTGTTGGAGAGCATAGGCTCAGGGCATGCAGAGTTCAATAATTGAGGTTAGCACAACACAGGCTCAGTCACTGTAGTGTGCAGCTCTAGGGTGCCCTGGGTTCACTA
>SJXQ01006634.1:77013-97510 GCA_006408695.1 Aepyceros melampus
TTGTTGTTCAGTTGGTTAGTCATATCTGACTCTTTGAAACCCCACGGACTGCAGCACTCCTGGCTTCCGTGTCCTTCACGCATGTCCATTGAGTTGGTGACACCATCCAACTATCTCATCCTCTGCCGTCCCTTTCTCCTCTTGGCTTCACTCTTTCCCAGCATCAAGGTCTTTTCCAATGAGTTAGCTCTTTGGATCAGGTGGCAAAGATTCGGACATGACTGAGTTACTGTATGTACTCAGTCTTTTGAAAGTGAAAGTGAAGTTACTCAGTCGTGTCCGATTTTGTGACCTGATGGACTGTAGCCCACCAGGATCCTCTGTCCATGGAATTTTTCAGGCAAGAATACTGAAGTGGGTTGCTATTTCCTACTCCAGGGAATCTTCTGGACCCAGGGATCAAACTCTAGTCTCTTGCCTATCCTGCACTGGCAGATGGATTCTTTACAACTGAGCACCCTGGAAGCCCATTCTGAATATTGTCAACTATTTATAATATGTCAATATTTGTCAAAATTTACTCTAAATGTGCTGCTGACATTTATTAATATAGCTTTAAAATTATAGAAAATTCAGAAAAGAATTAACATCTGAAAGATGTTTTGTCTTCCTATCCATGAAAAACAAAAGAACATTCTTTTATATATTTCCATTTTTATATATTTCTTATCATTTTATGATTTGATTTTTCATTAGAATATTATTGTTTATGTTTGTATCATAAATTATATGCTTTTTTCCTTACTAGTTTCTGAATATTTTTATTTTTGTATATAGGGGCAGGGACCTATTCTACTGATTGCTTTCTCTCAGGTACAAATCTGATTACTATTCTGAGTAATTTTAATTTTGCCTTTAAACTTGCAAATAACACGTCTGTATATACCAGCAATGTCCAATCATAACAAAGATCTTTTAAGAAACAGTAGTGAGTGCTTTCTCCACCCCCTGCCCCACACGAGTCATCCAATTTCACTCCTCTGAAGAATATGTAATTATTTATTTCTATATTTGGCTCTAATCATAATTTCCTTCATATCTTTAAATAAAATCCAACATAGCATCCATTTACTGATGAGGAATAAATTTTCTCTACCCTTCCTGGTTTTTCTAGCTGATCTAAGACTTAGATTGACACAAGACAGTTTAACAGGAGAAAATAAAACAGAATTTTAATAACACATATACATGGGAAAGGGGCTTCCCTGGTAGCCCAGCTGGTTAAAAATCTGCCTGCAATGCAGGAGACTCTGGTTCCCTTCCTGGGTTGGGAAGTTCCCCTGGAGAAGGGATAGTCTACCTACTACAGTATTCTTGGGCTTCCCTGGTGGCTCAGACAGTAAAAGAATCCACCTGCAATGCAGGAAACCTGGGTTTGATCCCTGGGTTGAGAAGATCCCCTGGAGGAGGGCACGGCAATCACTCCAGTATTCTTGCCTAGAGAATTTCATAGACAGAGGAGCCTGGTGGCCTACATTCCGTGGGGTCACAAAGAGTCAGACACAACTGAATGACTAAACACAGCACATACATGGGAGAGAAGAAAATTGAATAACTCACAAAACAGGAGGAAGAACTCATGCTAAATACCATTTTCACCTAAAGACATTTGGGATCAGCAGAAAATTAAAACTCTGGGTCTATAACCATGATGAGTCTTCATATTAAGGAAAGGAAATACTCTTTTAGAGGGGAATAGAATTGGAAAGCTCTAGTAAACAAAGACCTCATAGCTTTTCATTGACTAAATTTTTGGCAGGAAAGAGGAGCCTTCTTCCTCTTGAAAGGTGTGAGAACTTGACCTTTTGTTCTCCTTTTTAATCAAGGTTCCTGTTCATTAAGTTTTTTAAAGATAACTGAAAAGTAAAGAGTATAAATGTTATTTATGACTATAAATGCTTTTACACATTCAGGCAGACTTTATGAAAAAGAGTCTCACATTCTAGATTCCAGATACACTAAGGAGAAGTCAGTCTGAATGACCTTAAATTCATGTGGAATAACTTGCTCTTTTCCTGCTGAGGCTTTTTTTTTTTTTCCTCTTTAGACTTGGCATTCGGAATTTTAAATGTATATATGTCCATGACTTTATTCATCAGTCTTCATAGAACAGAGTAATCTCTTTTCTTTAGAAGAATTAAATCATTCTTCAGTATAGGAAACATTTCTTCTATTATTAATTTCTACCCTTTTGAATGTTTTATCTCTCCCTGAAACTTTTATTATTTCCCTTTTAGATACCCTGTCTTTAACTTAGCAACTGATTTATATTTTTAAGATATTTCCTCATTTGGATCTTTGATAAAATAATTTAGATCATAACAGTGACTATCATCATTTTATCTACACATATTTTCTTCTTTGAAAATATTGGGTTTGGTCCAGAAAAATCTTTATTGTGCTGTTTTAGTTACTCTTGAAGTTATTATTTTGATGTTTTATTATATCTATCATTATTATTATAAAATAAATATTTTTCATAAATACTTCTGATTTCATGTGGTGTGAATCATTTCAATTGCTCTTTTCATGTTTTTTCTTGTTTTCTTTGAGTATTTATCTTTCCATGAGAAATTTAAATCAAAATTTTTAACCCCAAGTTTAAAGAGTATATTTTATAAAGATAGCATGAGTTAGAAAATACAATTAATATTCTTTGAGGTTGATAATTTGTATCAATGTGTCAACCACAAGTTGGCACTTGCTGTGGGTGCTTGCCATCTCTTCTACAAGGATTAAATCATGTGCTGCTGCAGCTGCTGAACTCCAACACCCACTGAAAAAGTTCAGCATGGAGAACAGAAATGAGGTGATCTGTGGGAGAGGGCAATGGCACCCCACTCCAGTACCCTTGCCTGGAAAATCCCATGGAGGAGCCTGGTAGGCTGCAGTCCATGGGGCCACTAAGAGTCAGACACAACTGAGTGACTTCACTTTCACTTTTCACTTTCATGCATTGGAGAAGGAAATGGCAACCCAATCCAGTGTTGTTGCCTGGAGAATCCCAGGGACAGGGGAGCCTGGTGGGCTGCCATCCATGGGGTCGCACAGAGTCGGACATGACTGAAGCAACTTAGCAGCAACAGTGCTTCAGGAAAACTGGCAGTATGGGTCTTTAGACAGTTATTCTCAACAGTTGATTTTATAAGCCCAATTCTTATATTTCTTCATATCTAGTAAAGCACTAAAAATATTTCATGGTAATGATTGTTTCTCATAGCTAGCAGAAGCTTCATGAGACCAACAGAAATTTTCTAAAAACAAAAAAACACACAGTGCCTGATTACATGTGTTCCCCCTTTACCAAAATCACATATGTATATTCTTTTCTTTCCCTGTACCCCTTTGAAGCAGTCTCTCAGAGCTATTGGGACTTCCCTGGTAGTTCAGATGGTAAAGAAACTGAGGCACTGTCCCCTGGGCTGCAGTCTTCATATTACCCCAAGGAAAACTTAACTCACAACTCACACATAGTACGTTTTTTTTTAAGTGACAAATATATAAAGGGTGTTTTGGTCTCCTTTTGTACCTCAAAAGTCTGATTCCAAGTTTTCTCCAATAGATTTTTTCTTTTTTTAACCTTTCTTGTTTAAGTTCATTTTGTAGCATTTTATCTTATTTGTTTATCAAACATTATATATTTTGATTCTGGATTGAATTAATAACAGTAATTTTTATAGGCTTTATAATATTTTGAGTATTCACTTATATTAATTCTTGATCTAAAACTTTCTAGATGACACACAATGGATGTATACACATAGTTCAGTTCAGTTCAGTCACTCAGTCGTGTCCGACTCTTTGCGTTCCCATGAGTCACAGCACGCCAGACCTCCCTGTCCATCACCAACTCCCAGAGTTCACTCAGATTCATGTCCATCGAGTCAGTGATACCATCCAGCCATCTCATCCTTGGTCGTCCCCTTCTCCTCCAGCCCCCAATCCCTCCCAGTATCATAGTCTTTTCCAATGAGTCAACTCTTTGCATGAGGTGGCCAAAGTACTGGAGTTTCAGCTTTAGCATCATTCCTTCCAAAGAAATCCCAGGGCTGATCTCCTTCAGAGTGGACTGGTTGGATCTCCTTGCAGTCCAAGGGACTCTCAAGAGTCTTCTCCAACACCACAGTTCAAAAACATCAATTCTTCGGCACTCAGCCTTCTTCACTGTCCAACTCTCACATCCATACATGACCACAGGAAAAACCATAGCCTTGACTAGACGGACTTTAGTCAGCAAAGTAATGTCTCTGCTTTTGAATATGCTATCTAGGTTGCTCATAACTTTTCTTCGAAGAAGTAAGTGTCTTTTAATTTCATGGCTGTAGTCACTATCTGCAGTGATTTTTGGAGTCCAAAATTACATAAAACTAAACTTCTTTCTGGAATTGAAATATCAACTTTCAAAAGCTCAAATGCTTATCATTTAGCAAATAAAGACTTGTAGCAATTAAAAGCTTTACCTGACAAAACACTTTGTAACCTTAGAATGTGGATTGGAAACAAAAAGGCAATCTTACATCTTTGTTTCCAAACCACATTCTAAGGTTACAAAGTGTTTTGTCAGGTAAAACTTTTAATTGCTACAAGTCTTTATTTGCTAATGATAAGGATTTGAGCTACTGAAAGTTGATCTTTCAGTTCCAGAGAGATGTTTAGTTTTACATAATTTTGGAGTCTGGAATGGGGCTTTAAATATCACCTTTTATCTGTGTCTCTCCAGAAATAATTTCAGAGTCAATATCAACAGTGAATTTTAACAAGATTGATTGCTTTTTACTCCCTTTTATTGTCTTCCTAATCTCTGATACATAAAAATCTAAGTGCCACTCTTATCTCTTCATATGACTTTTGAGTCATAGCCATTGTCTGCAAATGATTTGGCTCAAGTTTGGGGGTGGTGGTACAGCTGGTTGTGCAAATATGCATACCATGTAGATTCTAAGGTACCTCAAGCAGTCTTCTTTCATTTAACTGCCATAAATGACTAACATTCTACAACTATGAGTATGTTAAAAATAACTTTCATTGTTATATAAAGTTAATATAATGAAACATTTAACTTGAGTCTTTTCTATTTAACCTGTTAGTTCTACTCCATAGAATTTTCTTGTATTTCCAAAATATTTCACAGTAAATATACAGATAAAAGGAATAATATTTTACCTACATTCAAATAACTATGTTTCTAGTTTTATGAATCATATGCATATGTGTATTTCCCCATTATCACTTTAATGTAGGAGTGCAGTTCAGTATTTTATTTCTGAAATTAGAGAAATAATCCTCCAAATGATATCTATTTGCAAAGTTTTATACAAATGTGTTTCAGAATTAAGTCCTAATAATATATTTATGTTCAGAAACCAGTATCAGTGCCAGTACATTAAGTGCATGCTAATGGAGTTTAATTAACAAATGTTCAAAGTTCACTGCCACAGGGATCACACCATGAATGTGTTGACTGCCTCATATTGGTTTCTAAACTTTAATACCATGAATCTTTAAAAATGTAGTTTTGGGGTAGTGTTTAAAGAAAAGCATGTTTCATAATTCTTAAAAATTTATTTCAAGACAATTCAATTTTTCTAAAACTACATTACAGTTTTTAAGAGCCCAACTGTTGTTTTTATTGAAGAGAAGTGATTAACTTGGGAATGGTTTCTCCATAGCTTCAGTCTCCATATCTTCTTCATAGTGAATGCAGCACATAATTGTCACAGGAACTCTGCAGGTAGTCAAATAGCCACAGCAGGAAATTTCCACCATTAAAAACAACTGTTCCCTTAAAAAAAATTGGTAAGGCCTGTTGTTGTTTTTCCTCTGAAATATTTTTCTGAGATAATTCCACTTATTTTGGTGGTAAAAATCTAATTGGAAACCAATTCCTCATTCCTGTCATTTCTCAACCTAGTTATCGCACACAGGTAAACATGCACTCATTTTTAAAATAAAGACATCTTTATTCCATATTTTGTTCAGAGTTACTTGCAAGTGTGACAAATTGATTTTTTCTCTAAGACATTGATCAAATTATTAAATACTGAATCCTAATAAATCACTGGTTCATTCTTTTCATTCAGAATAATGTTGAGTATCTAGAGTTTTTGTGATAGCTCTGATGTTATTGCTCCAGATAAGGCCATCATGACAGAATAAGAAGTAAGCCATTAACCTAGTAAATAGAGAAATCATGAACATCATATTGTGATCTTATACACATTTTTAAAAAATTAAGTGTATTAAAAATCTAATTAAACAATATTTAGAATGCTTTGTACAACAAAAGTTTAAGAAATTGTATGCAGTATAGAAATAGAATAGGCAATAATAAGTCTGATTTAATAACAATGCTATTTATATTTGCAAAAGAAAAAAAAAGTTTAACAAAGTAGGAAAACAAGTGTTAGGAGGAAAAATAAACAATACCTATGACCATGAAAAGTTTAATGGCACTAACTGCTAATGATTAAATATAAATCATCTTAATTTGATGGGAAAAATTCCATGAAACAAATTACACATATGCTACCACCTAGGTAACTCCAGAGTGTTCCATGCCACTTACTAATCAATGAACATATTCTTCCCAGAAATAACTATTCTTTATTTTATCACCATAGATTACATGTCTGTTACTTTCATGTAAATGGAATCATAAATCATTTACTCTTTTGTTTCTCACTTCTTTCATTCAGTATAATGCTCTAAAATCCACCCATGTTAGTATGTATGTCAGCAGTTTGTTCTTTTGATTTATTGCTCTGTAAGAATTCATTACATGAATATAACCCAATTTGCTTATTGGAAAACATCAAACTGTTTCCTGTCTTAGGCTATTATGAATAAAGGTGCCATGAACAGTTTTATTTAAATCATTCTGTGGACACGTATTCAATTATATTGAATATACACGCAGGAGTAAAATTTCTGAGTGATGTGATAGGTCTGAGTTTGAAGTGCTTAGAAACTGCTTAAAGGTTTACAAAAATTATTGTACTGACTTTTATACTGAGTTATTTTAATTGCATTTTAATTGAGTTACTTGCTCTATATAATTTTAGTCTTTGATGTGTTTAGATTTTAATGTACCACCTTATTCTTATTTGCTCAAATTGCTTTATTTCCTTGTTCCACATTATTTTTATTATTTATTTTTATTTTTATTTATATTTTTAATTAATTTTTATATTTTAGTTTGTTTTGCTTTACAATACTGTATTCATTTTGCTATACATTGACATGAATCAGCCACAAGTGTACATGAACTCCCAATCCCGACCCCCACCTCCCTCCTCCTGCCTCACAGCATCTCTCTGGATTATCCCCGTGCCTCAGTCCCAAGCATCCTACATCCTGCATCAGGCCTAGACTGGCTATTCATTTCACTTATGATATCTTACATGTTGCACTGCCATTCTCCCAAATCATCTCTCCCTCTCCCTCTCCCACAGAGTCCAAAATGCTGTTCTATACATCTGTGTCTCTTTTACTGTTTCACGTACAGGTTTATCATTACCATCTTTTTAAATTCCATATATATGTGTAAGTATACTGTATTGGCAGAGAAGGCAATGGCACCCCACTCCAGTACTCTGCCTGGAGAATCCCATGGACAGAGGAGCCTGGTGGGCTGCAGTCCATGGGGTCGCTAAGAGTCGGATACGACTGAGCGACTTCACTTTCCCTTTTCCCTTTCATGCACTGGAGAAGGAAATGGCAGCCCACTCCAGTGTTCTTGCCTGGAGAATCCCAGGGACGGCAGAGCCTGGTGGGCTGCCGTCTATGGGGTCGCACAGAGTCGGTCACGACTGAAGCGACTTAGCAGCAGTAGCATCTCATTTTCCGAATTCTCATCTGGAACAGGGAGGCTCACCACATCTACTTACTAGTCCTAGCTTCTAAGACCCGTGTGAAAGGGGCACCCTTAGAGATTCAAGCGGGTGCCAGTGACCCCACGTAGATGGTGCAAATCTCTTGTCTTGAGATTTTATTGGCTTTCCCCGTAACCCAAGTTATTCAGCCTCTTTTCTTCACTAAATTTTCCTACTATACTATTATTTCCTAATCTTATATTTCTAAATAAATAAATTTTTCCTCGCTGACACCATCCTCACTTCAAATTCCCTAGATCCTCCAGGGCTGGACCCCGGCAGGTGGCCATTAGTTCTACTATAGAGCCGCTGGGTAGGCAACTCACAAACTGAAGAACAATCATACCAAAGAAGTTCTCACACTGCTGCTAAAGTTCTAGGCCAACCTGGGGATCTGGTAGAGGGACTGAATATAGCCAGGGAATTTGACTTTGATGGTCAGCAGGATTGATTACAGAACTTCCAATGGACTGGGGAAACACAGACTCTTGGAGGACACAAACAAAACCTTGTGTGCACCAGGAACCAGGAGCATGGAGCAGTGACCCCACAAGAGACTGAGCCAGACTTGCCTGTGTGTGCTTGGGAGTCTGTGGTGGAGGCATGAGTCAACAGTGGCCTGCTGCAGGGTCAGGGCCACTGACTACACCAGTCTTGGGAGGCCCAGGTGGCTCAGAGGTTAAAGCATCTGCCTCCAATGCGGGAGACTCGGGTTCAATCCCAGGGTCGGGAAGATCCTCTGGAGAAGGAAATGGCAATCCACTCCAGTATTCTTGCCTGGAGAATCCCATGGACGGAGAAGCCTAGTAGGTTACAGTCCAGGGGTCGCAAAGTGTCGGACACGACTGAGCGACTTCACCTTCACCTTCACCATTGCTACCATTGCCCCTACCAAAATTTGGCCTCAGGCCAATCTACAGGGATGGAACATAGCCCCACCCATCAGCATAAAATTGGATTAAAGACTTAGTGAGCATGGCTTTGCCACCAGAACTAGACCCAGTTTTCCCCACAGCCACTTCCTCCCATCAGGAAGCTCGCACAAACCTCTTATTCTAATCCATCAGAGGGCCGACAAAATGAAAACCACAATCACAGAAAACTAACCAAACTGATCACATGGACCACAACCTTGCCTAACTCATGAAACTATGAGCCATGCCATGTAGGGCCACCCAAAATGGACAGGTCATGATGGAGAATTCTGACAAAATGTACTCCACTGGTGAAGGGAATGGCAAACCACTTTAGCATGCTGCTGAACAGTATGAAAGGACAAAAAAATATGACCCTGAAAGATGATGTTTCCAGGTCGGTAGGTGTCCAATATGCTACAGGAAAAGAGGAGAGAAATAGCTGCAGAAGGAATGAAGAGGCTGAGACAAAGCAGAAATATGCCCAGTTGTGAATGGGTCTGATGGTAAAAGTAAAGTCTGATGCCATAAAGAACAATAATGAATAGGAACCTGGATTGTTAGGTCCATGAATCAAGGTAAATTGGAAGTGGTCAAATAGGAGATGGCAAGAGTGAACACTGACATTGTAGGAATCAGTGAACTAAACTGGACAGGAATGGAGTAGCCCTCACAATCAACAAGAGTCTGAAATACAGTACTTGGGTGCAATCTCAAAAACAACAGAATTATCTGTTTGTTTCCAAGGCAAACCATTCAATATCACAGTGATCCAAGTCTATGGCCCAATCACCAATGCTGAAGAAGCTGAAGTTGAATTGTTATATGAAGACCTACAAGACCTTCTAGACTAACAACCAAAAAAGATGTCCTTTTCATCATAGGGGACTAGAATGCAAAAGTAGGAAGTCAAGAAACACCTGGAGTAACAGACTAGTTTGGCCTTGGAGTAAGAAATGAAGCAGGACAAAGCCTAGCAAAATTTGCCAAGGGAACACACCCTCTTCCAACAATACAAGAGAAGACTCTACACGAGGACATCACCAGATGGTCAATACTGAAATCAGATTAAATATATTCTTTGCAGCAAAGAGGAGAAGCTCTATACAGTCAGCAAAAACAAGACCAGAAGCTGACTGTAGCTCAGATCATGAACTCCTTATTGCCAAGTTCAGCCTTAAATTGAAGAATGTAGGGAAAACCATTAGGCCATCAGATATGACCTAAATCAAATCCATTATGATTATACAGTGAAAGTGACAAATAGATTCAAAGGATTAGATCTGATAGAGTGCCTAAACACCTATGAACGGAGGTTCATAACACTGTACAGAAAGTGGTGATCAAAGCCATTCCCAAGAAAAAGAAATGCAAAAAGGCAAAATGGTTGTCTGAGGAGGCCTTAACAATAGCTGAAAAAAACCCAAAGCAATCTACAGATTCAATGCAATTCCTATCAAGCTACCAGCGGTATTTTTCACAGAGCTAGAACAAATAATCTCACAATTTGTATGGAAACACAAAAAACCTCGAATAGCCAAAGCCATCTTGAGAAAGAAGAATGGAACTGGAGGAATCAACCTGCCTGACTTCAGGCTTTACTACAAAGCCACAGTCATCAAGACAGTATGGTACTGGCACAAAGACAGAAATACAGATCAATGGAACAAAATAGAAAGCCCAGAGATAAATCCACACACCTATGGACACCTTATCTTCGACAAAGGAGGCAAGAATATACAGTGGATTAAAGACAATCTCTTTAACAAGTGGTGCTGGGAAAACTGGTCAACCACTTGTAAAAGAATGAAACTAGATCACTTTCTAACACCATACACAAAAATAAACTCAAAATGGATTAAAGATCTAAATGTAAGACAAGAAACTATAAAACTCNACAGTGGGTTAAAGATCATTTGGCTATTTTTAATTGAATTGCTGATTTCCCCAATTCTGTTCTTTTTCAGTAGTGTGTGAGTTCAATTTTGTTTTAATTCCCAGTCTTTTGTCTTTCCCTATAAACGTTAGAATATGTTTGTTGATAAGTTCATAATAACTTTTGTTTTTCATTTTTTACATTATTTATTTTTTAATATAAATTTATTTATTTTAATTGGAGGCTAACAACTTTACCATATTGTATTGGTTTTGCCATACATTAACATGAATCTGCCACAGGTGTATATGTGTTTCCCATTGTGAATTCCCCTCCCACCCTTCCTCCCCATATCATCCCTCTGGGTCAACCCAGTGTACTAGCCCCGAGCATCCTGTCTCACGTATTGAACCTGGACTGGTGATTCATTTCACATATGACATTATACATGTTTCAATGCCGTTCTCCCAAATCATCCCACCCTCGCCTCTCCCACAGAGTTTAAAAGACTGTTCTGTATATCTGTGTCTCTTTTGCTGTCTCACATACAGGGTTATTGTTACCATCTTTCTAAATTCCATATATGCATTAGTATAATGTATTGGTATTTTCCTTTCTGGCTTACTTCACTCTGTATAATAGGCTCCAGTTTCATCCACCTCATTAGAACGGATTCAAATGTATTCTTTTTAATGGCTGAGTAATATTCCATTGTGTATATGTACCACAGCTTTCTTATCCATTCATCTGCTGATGGACATCTAGGTTGCTTCCATGTCCTGGCTATTATANGGTAAGAATATACAGTGGATTAAAGACAATCTCTTTAACAAGTGGTGCTGGGAAAACTGGTCAACCACTTGTAAAAGAATGAAACTAGATCACTTTCTATTTATTTTTATTTTATTCCCTTTCATTTTATAAATTGGCTTTTTATTCCATTTTATATCCACAATTGGCTTCTTAGCTAAATCTCCTAATTGCATTTTTTTTGTGTGTGGTTGAAATGGGCATTAAAATGCTCATTCTTAGGAATTAGAATTACTTTTTTACTAGTTTACACTATTCTTCACAAATCACAGCTCACAAACATAAGAATATTACAAGAATGTAATTTTGTCTTTGCTATAATTTGGTATTATGAGCATATATTTTACTTATCTGTACTTGTAAATTATATAATTTTTCTTTAATAAGATACTGATATTTGAGCAAATTAAGGGAAAATTCCATTTTATATATTTACCCAAATATTTATATTTTCTAATACTCTTTGTTATTTCTTTTAGAGTCAGATTTTTATCATAAAATGTTTTCATTAGTGTTCAACCTGGGTAATTTTTATTAATGTTTACTTTCTATTTATAAGAAAAATGGCTTTATTTCATTCTCACTTTTGGAGGAAATGTTTCCTGAATATAAGACCCTTCCTTCCTTCCTTCCTTCCTTTCATCCATCCATCAATCCATCCTCCCTTTCTTTTTTGCTTTTTTCTTTTTGGATTGTCTGTTTTGGTTTTCACCATGTTGGACCTATTTGAATTTACTGAGCTTCTGTTATCTGTATATTGATTTTTTTCATAAAGTGAGAATTTTTCAGCAAATATATCTTTATATTTCTCCTGTCCCTTTTCCCCATCCTCTTATTTTCAAGCATGCACTCAGATCAATCAATATATTCTACATACCATGGAAACCATGTTCATTAATTTTTAGCATTACATAAAAAACATTTATTTAACTTTCTCTGAACCTTTAAAATTCCACTTTGGCTTATACTAGGAAAATGGACTATGCAGTTTTTCTTTTAACAATGTTGAATTTTTTCTTGCAAGCTTTTAATTTAAACACAGCTTTCCATCTTTCCAAGTATTCAGTTAGTTTTTCTTTTTATAAAACAGTACTCCTATTCCTAGGATGTGGGCTTCCCTGGTGGCTCAGTGGTAAAGAATCTGCCTACCAAAGCAGGAAACACGGATTTAATCCCTGGGTTGGGAAGATCCCTTGGAAAAGGAAATTGAAGCCCACTCCAGTATTCTTGCCTGGGAAATCCAATGGACATGGGAGCCTGGCAGGCTACAGTCCATGGGGTCACAAAAAAATTGGACACAACTCAGTGACTAAAGAAATTATTCTTGAGATTGTAGTATTTCAGGTTTTTCTTCTGGACTTGGAAAAAAAATAAATTTCTCCACTCTGGTTGCGCCAGAATTCCAACACTATATGATATTAAGTACATATTTCCATGTCTATCACTTTGAAAGCCTAATGGAGTTTTTACCCTGCTCATGGTGCATTTCAAACCTCAAACAGGTGAATCATGGGAAAACTGCTTGCCAAATTTTGGGCTCCTCTTCTGAGCTGCTCTCTCTTCTTGGGAATGCTACCCTGCAAGTTTCAGTTGCTTCAACAAATCCACAGTTTTTGCCTGTACTCAGTGTTCAGTTTGGGCTCTACCTCCCTTTGACACTGTCAGGACATGTTTGTAGATACACAGTGTGACTTTGGTGTATGGTATTGCTGATGCTGTTTTCAAAGTCAATTGTCTTGCTATTCACACTGTCCACACTGTTTGCTGAGCCCAGGGTAGACAAGGCATCAGCTAAGAGGCTGGAAGAAGACTCAAGGAGCCATAGGAACTGAAAATATGTTTATTCTTTCCTGGCTGGCACAACAGTCATAAACAGCCTCTCTCCTGGCTGACACAGCAGCCATAACAGTTCAGTTCAGTTCAGACAGTCATCGTGTCCAACTCTTTGTGACCCCATGGACTGTAGGAGGCCAGGCCTCTCTATCCATCACAAACTCCCAGAGTTTGCTCAAACTCATGTCCATTGAGTCAGTGATGCCATCCAACCATCTCATCCTCTGTCATCCCCTTCTCCTCCTGCCTTCAGTCTTTCCCAGCATCAGGGTCTTTTCCAATGAGTGAGTTCTTCACATCAGGTGGCCAAAGGATTGGAGCTTCAGCTTCAGCATCAGTCCTTCCAATGAATATTCAGGACTGATTTCCTTTAGGATGGACTGATTGGAGGATCTCCTTGTAGTCCATGGGACTCTCAAGAGTCTTCTCCAACACCACAGTTCAAAAGCCTCAATTCAGCACCAAGCTTTCTTTATAGTCCAACTCTCACATTCATGCATTACTATTGAAAAAACAATAGTTATGACTAGATGGACCTTTGTTGGCAAAGTAATGTCTCAGCTTTTTAATATGCTGTCTAGGTTGGTCAAAACTTTTCTTCCTAGGAGAAAGTGTCTTTTAATTTCATGGCTGCAGTCACCTCTGCAGTGATTTTGGAGTCCCCCCGCAAATAAAGTCTGTCACTGTTTTCACTATTTCCCCATCTATTTGCCATGAAGTGATGGGATCAGATGCCATGATCTTATTTATCTGAATTGAATTTTAAGCTAACTTTTTCCACTCTCCTCTTTCACTTTCAACAACAGGCTCTTTGGTTCTTCTTTGCTTTCTGCCATAAGAGTAGTGTCACTGCATATTTGAGTTTATTGATATTTCTCCCAGCAATCTTGATTCCAGCTTGTGCTTCATCCATCCCAGCATTTCCCATGATTTCCTCTGCATGTAAGTTAAAGAATCAGGGTGGCAATATACAACCTTGGTGTACTCCTTTCCCAATTTGAAACCAGTCCTCCTCTCATGGCTGACCCAGTGGACACAGCTGTGATGCAGCAGTAATGCTGCAGTTTCTAGGTGGATCCCGTATATCCCTACAGCACAGAGTAGTCTGTGACCAGGTGAGTACCTTATGAGGCACAATCACAGGGCTATAAATGAGCTCAGCTGTTACTTAGATATTATTTACAAAATGTAGGGCAAGAGAGCCTGAACATGCCATCTTGGATAATTGGCTCTCTCCTCACATGTACCTTTCTTTCATTTCTCTCCATTACTGTGGGTTTTCTTGGCTGACAGAACCATTCTGCCTAAGTTACATCCCTTCCAGAGACTTTCAATTTTTTTGTCTCTTTGGGGATACAAAGGCCCCACCGTTCCTCACCCAAAGCAAGCGATTTTTAAATACCTTTGCAACATTTGTGCTCTCCAGAGAAAATACTAAGCATACCAGTTCAGTTTCCCTTCACTATTCCCACATCCGTGGGTGTTTTTTTCCTGGGAACATCTTACATGTTATTATGCTGGAAAATATGTCTGTGACAAGTAATTTTCTCAAAGAATTGTAAAGAAAAGTTCATCCTAATTACATATGTTATCTTAGATTGTAAAAGGCTCTCAATCATTACATTTCTCAACTGTTACTTTTTTTTTTTTTAACCAAAAAGTAACTCAGCTTTTCTGTAAGTAATATATTATTGTTTTAACTGTAGAGAAACTGGTTATATTTTGGGGCATTAATTATTTGATTTTAACACTTTTCTACTTTTGATTTAAATTTTCTGATTGAATTTTGAGATTTCTGTAAGAAATAAAAGCAACTGAATAATATAGCAAAAGGTTATACTCAAGAAAGAAAAATAATTAAGATATACCATGAATGAAATATTGTCATCTCATTAGTAAATTCATAATTATATCAAGAAAAAATTCTGTCTTGACATTAAAAGTTTTATATTTTTATTCCAATGATGTAAAAAGCTTTGCCATTTTTTGTATAAAATACTCTTCTCTACTTTCTTAAGGTTTTTATCATATGTATTCCATAGAAGATGGTCAATAAATGTAAATTTCTTTCCCTTTAACCATCGTCATGCCAAATGACTTTGCTACTACTTTGAAATATCCTCCTCATCTCCTACTATAAAATCTATTATTGATAGTCTTCAGGATCTCACCTAAATCTCAGGATTTCCCCTGATTTACTTGGGGAAAAAAACAATTAGACTAAACCCCATTTAGGCAGATCTTTATTTTATAATCACATCAGTGTTTTTCACTTCATTCCTTCTTTTTTTCAATCTATGAGAGTCTCAGTTTCTTTCTCAATCAAATGAATATTCTGACTGCATGTAGTTATCTTCCATCTATAAAAACTGATGGTCTAGTTCTCCAATAGTAAGAACTTATATTGTGAATATGGAAGAAGTTGCTGTCTGTGAGTTGTTTGGTGAGGAACAACTTGAGGCATACTCAAATGCTCTTTGCTATAGGCACAGACATCATCACCAATACCAGCTAAGACAATGACAGGATAAATGTTTTAGTTTATTTTGTTTAAATATAGGGTAGCAAAGAGAGATTTTACCATAAAAATCTAATGTGAATGGAAAACAAATGCAAAGGTATAGAGTGCAAATTCTTGATGCACGATTTACATTGTTTATAGTTTCTTGTCTTTTTGATCAGTTTTGATCATTTTCCTGTTTTGATCTCTAGCAATCTTTGCCTATTTCTTGCTAATATAAAGCTTTTTGGAACAGTAATTACATTTTTTTCTTTCCTATTTTATATGCATACATTTTACTCAGTTACAAAGTCTTAACTATTTCAGTTAAAATCTTTGGGGAACTCTAAAAATACAATGACCTTTTTAGAATTAAAGGAAAATTTATGTAGATATATTCCTTCATTACTTTTAGAGAAGAATGTAAACAAAATGAACTGTTTGTATTCATAATTTGATATTTACAACATAAATCACTTGTCCCCTTTTGAGAAGATCTTGGGAAAAGCCCTTGGATTTTCCATCATCTGGAGGAAGAAAGGGTTAAAAAACTATCTTCTTGAGGGGTCAAACTGAAAAGTCCAGGGAATCAGTTCAGTGACCTAGACCAGACTGGAGTTCAAGGATTCCAATAGAATTATTTTAGTAAGTGTGTATATTTATGTGTTTGTATTTTTTCCTTCACATCCTTGATAAAACCAATGTGGCACTATAATGACATAACAGCATTCTGCTCTCATGCTTTCCTGGGTGTTTCTCCCAAATGAGAATGTAACCAAATATATTGCTTAATGATAAAGGAAGGAAATGTTACATAACCTTTCTTTTGGATACAAATAATTTTTATTGAGATAAGATTTAATACATTTTACCAATCTTAAGTGCAACTGGAAAATTTCTACATATTTATGTATGTGTGCAACTGCCACTCAGATAACGATATAGCCATTCCAGCACCAGAAAGCTACCAAACAGTAAATCCCAAAAGGGTAATCATTTTTCAGGCTTCTACCACAGGTTACTTTAGTTTCTGAACTTAATTTAAATGGTTACATATTACAAACTCTTTTGTGAATTTTTCCCTAAAAGTTATATTTGTGAGGTTTATCCAAACTACATGTCAGGATTTCATTATTCTCTATTTCTATGTAATACTCCAGAGTAAAAATATAGTACAATATATTTATCCCTTCTATTATCTATGGGTAGTTGTTTCTAAACTGTGACTGTTACAAATAAAGTCATTACAAATATTCTTGAATATTTTTAGTGGACATAAATACTCATTTCTGATTCAGATAAAAAAACTGCTGAGTCATTGTATATACATATAATTAGCTTTAATAAGGTCAATCAGTATTCCAAAGCAATTATAACATTTTAGACTTCCATCAGAAACATGCGAATTCCAGTCACTGTGTATCATCACCAACACTTGGCTTTGAAACTCTTAATTTTAGCCATTCTGGTGAGGATTTAATTGTTTCTTACTGGATTTTAATTTGCATTTCTCTAAAGATCTTTTCAAATAAATTGCCCATTTGTTTATTGCTAGTATAGGTGTGTACAATGGATTTTTCTTCTAATAGCTTTGATAAATAAACATATTTCTAATAATCTGTAAAACTTGGTATTTTCTAGCTATACAATCATTACCTGCAAATACTGAATATTTTTCTTCAATCTTATTCCACCCATTAATATTTCTCTTTATTATACTACTCTCCTGTCTTGAATCAACCAGGATGTTAAATAAATAAATATTAAATATAGTGATAGTAAATCATATTTTTGTTTCTGACTTGCTGTCTTTGGGGCTTCAAAAGCAAAAATTTCTTGCAGTCTTAGGGAGTAAACAGTCTTGGAGCTTACCTACTTGTGAATTTTTCTTCTCTTGAGGTGTGCTCTCAAAGTCAAGTCACTTTGTATCAAACTCCAGCCTCTGCTTTCATTACATAACCTTTTGGACCTGAAATTTTCAATCTGAAAAATGGTGTTAATGACAGTACTTACTTCACAAATTTGTAGTTTGGATTAAATTTGTAAATAAATATGAAGTACTTAGAATATTGCCAGGCACATAGCAAAAGCTGTGATTAACCATCAGTTCAATTCAGTCACTCAGTCATGTCCAACTCTTTTCAACCCCATGTACTGTAGCACACCAGGCTTCCTTGTCCATCACCAACTCCTGGAGCTCATTCAAACTTCTATCTGTAGAGTCAGTGATGCCATCCAATCATATCATCCTCTGGTAACCCTTTCTCCTCCTGCCTTCAATCTTTCCCAGCATCAGGGTCTAATACCCCTCAATTGAGAGAATTATAAAAATAATTTGGAAATGAAAGAAACATATTTTATGCCCTTCACTCAGTAGAAAATAATGGATAGGATATTTATATTTATATTAAAGTTCACAGAATGTGAGTATAAAAGAATTCCCATCTTCACATTTATATTTATTTTTAGCACAGTTTGACTGTCTTCTCTTGAACCACAGAAAACTACTTGCAAAGGTATTTGTTTTAATAAATGAAGATGTCACATTTAAACAATATTACAGTCCTTTGGAAAATACTTTAATAGGGGGAAAAATCTCTAATAGTGATACTTTCATAATGATACCATGAATTTTTATGGAGTGGCAAGAGATGCACCTAAATAACATTACTTGGAACAAAATAAATTATTATTGTGTACCTTGTGCATAGAAATCATAACATATTCACTCCATTGCATTACCAATTTATGAGATTGATATACAACTTTTTGGGAGTTGGCAGTGAGCATTTGAGGTAATAGTTAATGTTTTTAATGAAACTGATTGATTAAAATTGTTTTATATTCTCAAGTTTGAAGTTATACATTTAGTGTATTAAAAAAGTCAAAGTATCAGACAGTCAATCACATTTTCACTTCTCCCCCAAAAGTGACACATCAAACATTCATTGTAAATTAAGCATAAATCACTGTGAAAAGCTACTTACCACAATTATGAAAGACACAAGATTGAAACTGTCCCTAAAAACAGATAAAAACAAAAGAGAAATGAGCAAAAACATAAGTGGATAATTTAAAATATAAATAAGTACTGTTAAAAATATATAAAACTGTTATGTCTCACATAATTAAGAATCACAAAAAGGCAAATCAATATGTTTCAATCATATATTCTATTTTTAATATGTTAAATTATTAGGCCATTTGAGATAATATTAAATTCTGGTAAGTATGCTGAGTTTAGCACCTTCATGACTGAGTGATGAGAACATAAATTGTCATAATCTTTCTTGGAATCAATTTGAAAATATAAATCAAAGGGCTATATTTATATTTTATAAGTCTAATTTCTAGGATTTCTTATAAAAAATAATCAGAAACAGGGGAAATGTTTATGTAACAAGATTTCTTAATAGTGATTATATAATGTTGAAAAGGAGAGCAATGTAAACAGAAATTAAGAAAGTTATGACATATCCCCAAATTCTAATTATACAAAGTGTTGTATATTTACTGGTTTTATCAATTAGTATCACTTCCCCAATTTTTTTTTTTATTGTGAACATAGTCTTATACTCCTCTGGGATTTCCCCTTGTCAAAAAGAAACTCTCATCTAATTAAATGTCACTTTCTAAGCACAGAATTGTGTAGAGGAATGGGAAGTGCTCCAGTGGGCCAATGGAGTGCCCAGTGTATTTTGAACTGATACTAGTGATAGGCAAAGAGGTAGAGGAAAGTACTTGGGAGTACTTTGTTGTTGTTGTTCAGTCATTAAGTCACGTCCTACTCTTTGTGACCCCATGAACTGCAGCATACCTAAGCTTCCTTGTCCTTCACTGTCTCCCTGAGTTTGCTGAAACACATGTCCATTGAGTAATTGATGCCATCCAACCATCTCATCCTCCATCATCCCTTCCTCCTCTTGCCCTCAGTCTTTCCCATCATCAGGGTCTTTTGCAATGAGTTGGCTCTTTGTTCAGGTGGCTGTGGGATTACATGGCGGTGGCAGCCTGAAGAGGCATTTTCGGCCTGAGAAGTACTTAAATTGTGTAAATAAAGAGTTCAAAGTTTATTGGACTATGGCCTCTACCCAGGACCAGCTACATAGTGATGAGGGCCTAGGGTAAGATGAGAATGGAAGACTCACTGTTCAGATTTTAAGATAGCAGCCAGAGGGTATTAAACTAAACACAGAGCCATTCTGACCAAAGTGTCCTGTGAACAGCTTTTATATCCATGGAAGTGACCCTGCTTCTCCTCTTTGGAAATAGACTGATGATGGGAAAGAATGTCACTAATGTACAAAGAGAAGTAGAGAGTTTTGGTGCTTCAGTCCCTCACTATGGATGACCTTACAGAGCCCTTGGCTTTTCAACTTATTTAAGCAAATACCTTTATTTTTTACCTTAGTATAAATTGGACTTCTGTTACTTGCCATCAACATAATTTGGATATCACTTGTTGTCATTACATATTATGTCTGCGAAGAATTTACAGTAATCTGGAGAAATGTTGATGATTTAGTTTTCAGTGAAAATAATTGAATTTTCAGTGAAAATAGTTAATATATTCATTCAGAAAATACTATTGAATACTTTTCCTTTTATGTGCCCAGCTCTGTGCTAGGTGTTGATATAAAAATAAAATTCCAGCCCTTCATGTTTTAAATATTCAGTTTAGTTCAGTCACTCA
>SJXQ01006635.1:0-177794 GCA_006408695.1 Aepyceros melampus
GAGTTCATGTACACTCGTGGCTGATTCATGTCGATGTATAGCAAAATGAATACAGTATTGTAAAGCAAAACAAACTAAAGAATAAAAATTAATTTAAAAAAAGATCTCCTAATATTAATATAATTTCAGACTACATTATTAGGTTCATTTAAAACAAAACTGTTATAGCTTAAGGATGACAAAGTCTTCAACCCTAGCAATGCCTCTTGACTTCCAGTTTACTTTTTATGATAATAAAATAATATCAACTTCATTTACCACTGAATTTATAAACACTTTATGTTCTCAGATTTTGTCTTTATACAAATGTTTTATATCCTGTGAGTAGAAAATAGCTAATTTTTTTCTGTTTTAAAATTGAATCTGACATTTGCTTTGGGGGAGCTTAATTTATTTATATTGATCATGATTACTAATGTATTTGGATTTTTCTTTATTTTTCTTATATACTTTCCACTTTTTCTACTTTTCCTATTTCTTTTTTTAATCAAGGAAATGGGTATTATTAAAACTTTAAAAATATGAAAGGGACTTTTTAAAAATTTGCATAGGTACAATATACTCACTGTAGAAAAAAAGAAAACACAAATAAGGAATAAGAATTTAAAATGCAACCAAATGTTCCATATTCACTACTTTCAAGTATATCTGTCCATACTTTTATTATTTTTCATATGTTCACTTAGATTGACTACAATGAGATTTGTACACATACACACGTGTGTTGAAGTTTTTTGAGGAAGAAAATTATACTATTAAACAATATTTAGGGAGATTTCATTAACAGGATAGGATAGATTGAAAGAAAGAGATTAGCATCATAAAATGCAAAATAAAGAGGCTGTTGTAGTTTTCTAAGCATAAGAGAAAAGGATGGTTAAAGTATAGTTGAGCACTCAGCACCTACTTATCCTTGATAAACATGTCACTAAAATAAAAGCCAAAAAAGTCACACTAAGTTTAAAATCAAATCTTCATATCCTACCATTATTAATATTAGACATTGTTTTAAGTCATAATTCAGCATAGTTTAAAGTCACTGAACCTTAGCTCTTTAATGATATCATAAATCTCAGCTGTGTGAAACAGAAAGCCTATTTTTGCAACATCTTGACAAGTGATTGGAAGATGAATTAATCAAAGTTCTGTTCATCTACATGTCATCCAAATAAATTGGAGAGATAGTTTCACTGAATCAACCAGTTGTTTAAATGTTACATAAATATATCCTCAGTTTTAAAGTTAAGAACTGGCAGTTTTTGTTTTTTTTTTTTTTTTTTTTGGGGGTTGCCAAATCTGGGGCTGTTAAAGACTGTCCCATCCCAAGAACTTTCGACTTGCAGCTGTCAAAGATCTTTTTTTGTTAATTAAACCAAAATAGCTGGATGTCTGATCTGCTTACTGATTGCAAATTAAGTGTCTTTGGAAACCATTTTACATCTTCCAGGCCTGGAGGCCAATCCATGGTGCTCTGAAGATTTATGTAGTCTCTGGTGGGGAAAACAACAGGAGGGGCTGTCACAAGGCAAGAGTGCCCTGTGCAGGGAGGTAGGGGTTCCTGGGTGGGACTTACCACAGGAAGAAATGCACCCATTGGGGAATCTGTGCTGTCATGCATGGTTTCTATAAACTGTCAGGCCACCCTTGTTTCTACACTATGAGGGCCTTCTAGAAAGCATCCAATATACTTTGTAAACTTCACATCTTAATCCTAATCACCCACACTGATCTTTCCTGTGCTCAACAGCCTCGTTCTTCTGGCTCAGAGTTCTGTGTAGTTCTCTGAGAATAGCCACATACTACTTTTCAGACTTGATACCCCACATCATTTTCACTTTCCCACTTAATAAGTTTCTTCATTGTCCTTGTATCCATTTTAATACACACACTTACATTCTTTTTGAGAATATAAATGTTCTAGGTGCTAGGCATTTGGTTAGATTCAGTGTGCTAAATCATTCAGAAATGATTTGTGCATTCTCCAAACTCAAGAATACATGCACTCAGAACACAGATGGCAAAACCATTATCCACACTGACTCTTAGCCTTCAATCATCCTGGATAACCATTGCTCCCTAGATAACTCCAACCCAGGAGTTTTTATTTCTACAATGACTCAAATAAATACTCCTGAAAATGTGGCCAAGTAGGACCCAGACAGATAGTTGTCTTGAGCAAAGGCTTGCTTCTGTTCAAAGTCACACCACATCTGACGTGGGCATACAGGTGAAGGACAACAGATAATAAAGAATGACTTCACTTTCTCTGTGCTAAATGCAGCTGCTCATTTTTAGTTGCTGGGTGTTGCTTTCCTTTTCCCATCTTGAGAAACTCTTTCTTCAATGAAAACTCAATGGTGAATCACTAGACCCCACAAGGAGAGAACTGTGCTCTGTGGAGGACACCTGTGAAGAGGGCCACCAGGGCAGTTCCCACAGAGTGGGTCTGCTGGGCACACAGCCATCCCCCCCAGGCCGGCTCTGACCCAGGTTACAGTAATGCTACAGATCTGCTTTAATCCAACCAAAATAAGAGCAGGCAGTCTTAAAGCTTTTAAAGAAAAAAATAAATAAAAATAAAAAATCTAGGTCTACCTTTGACCCAGGCTATTTTTCTTCAAATATTTAAAGTTCAAAGGCACTGTGTGCTTATACTTTTACTTCAAACCAGAAAGTCACTCTTACTGTATTTGATCACCTTCTTATTTTAATTTGCACACTTGAGTAATAATAAAGCATATGCTGGACTTTAGCCTAATATATCACGTATATAATAGTATCGGAACCTTTTTTCTTACTTATTAACTAGGAAATACATAAAATACTGACCTTGTGGGTAAATGACTTTCACATTCATTTTTAATCATTATTATGTTGCCAAAGAGTTGCAAGAGTAAGGTTTTAACATGGCTCCTGGGAGAATTATACCAGTCTTTATGGAACACATTGCTCACAGCTGTGGTGAAATATCCATCACTAAAAATCACAGCACTTTTTTTCCACGTCAATGACATCACTGGTATAATTTAACCGTATTTCACATGTGGGAAGCAGTTGTCTACCAATTGAACTTAACCTCAAAATGATTCTAAGGACATGGGAGAATTATAACATCATTTTAAAATTTAATTTGCATTCACCATTAATGTCACTTTCCAAATATTTTGGGTAACACTCGCAAAGGCCATACTCCTCCCCCTGTGATGGCAGATAATAATTTCAAGATAATTCTTAGAGTATTATCAGAAAGACACCTTTCATAAGATCACTGTACAACCCAAGATTCCTCTGCTTTTCAATTACTCTTGTTCTAAAGATTTTTTTGTCCATAAAGACTTTCTGTTTAGAAACATGACAGTAAGGCTATTAGATTCTAAAACCTAAACCAGTATCCTATGAGAATCTTGATGAGAAATCTGAAATTATGCCAGGAAGAACACCAAGTGGATTTTTATAGGGTATTTGGGTTCTCAATGACATAGAAGAAGAAGAGAAATAAATGAAAAATGCCCATTATTAAGTCTTTGTTATCTTATCTCTGATATTGACTTGTTTCATGATAAACTAAATGTCAGTCTATATCCTTCCATAGGGCAACATTAATTTTCAGATTATTTTACAGGATAAAATAAGTTCCAAATTGCTTTTTAGCTAATAGGAACTACCCTTCTCCTTGATTTCTTTCATCTAAACAGGAGAAAAGAAATGTGTACGGATGGGAGAATAAGATCAAGGAGACAGAGGGGAAGAGCACTCAACTTCAGGGAACACATTCTGCTCAACGGAAATATTTGCAACCAGAAACACAAAGTTTCTAATAATATATATACCTATATCTATCTCTCTCTCTATATATATATAATGTGTATGTATATATATAATATGTATGTATATATATATATATATATATATATATGCTGCTGCTGCTGCTAAGTCGCTTCAGTCGTGTCTGACTCCATGCAACCCCATAGACGGCAGCCCACCAGGCTCACCCATCCCTGGGATTCTCCAGGCAAGAGCACTGGAGTGAGTTGCCATTTCCTTCTCCAATGCATGAAAGTGAAAAGTGAAAGTGAAGTCGCTCAGTCTGTCCGACCCTCAGCAACCCCATGGACTGCAGCCTTCTAGGCTGCTCCGTCCATGGGATTTTCCAGGCAAGCGTACTGGAGTGGGGTGCCATTGCCTTCTCCATATATACACATATACATATACACTATGTCATCTCAAAGAAAAAAAATAGGTCTGGTAAGGACTAGAGTTACCTGAGGGTGGAGAGAGGAGGGAAGCTATTTTGAAGCTGTGGTAAGAAAAGTTTCTCTGGGAGGGGAAATCAGAGTGGAGACCTTAATGAGGGGAGAACAAGCCAGTGGGTAATCAGGAAAGTACGTTCCAGGTCCAGTGAACAGCAATGGAAACCATCCTCAGGTGAGAATAACCTTGGTGTGCTCCAGAAATGAAAGAAAGGGAAGGAAGCAAGACAGGTGTTGCCAGAGGGAGAGTGGTACAAGGTCAGCAGAGTGGTGGGAGAGGAGGTGGGAGGAGAAAGCAGATTCTGTGGCACCTCATGGACCACAGCGAAAATGCTCCGTCCATGGGATTTTCCAGGCAAGCGTACTGGAGTGGGGTGCCATTGCCTTCTCCATATATACACATATACATATACACTATGTCATCTCAAAGAAAAAAAATAGGTCTGGTAAGGACTAGAGTTACCTGAGGGTGGAGAGAGGAGGGAAGCTATTTTGAAGCTGTGGTAAGAAAAGTTTCTCTGGGAGGGGAAATCAGAGTGGAGACCTTAATGAGGGGAGAACAAGCCAGTGGGTAATCAGGAAAGTACGTTCCAGGTCCAGTGAACAGCAATGGAAACCATCCTCAGGTGAGAATAACCTTGGTGTGCTCCAGAAATGAAAGAAAGGGAAGGAAGCAAGACAGGTGTTGCCAGAGGGAGAGTGGTACAAGGTCAGCAGAGTGGTGGGAGAGGAGGTGGGAGGAGAAAGCAGATTCTGTGGCACCTCATGGACCACAGCGAAAACTCTGGATTTCATTCCAAGTGTGAGAAAAACCATGAGAGGATTCTGAGCAAGAGAGGAGAGGAACTTTGTGTATGTTTTTAAAATGAAGATTTGAGCTGCTTTGTGGAGAACTCAGTATGGGAATGCAAGAGTGGCATTAAAGATGAGCAGCAAGCTCTTCCATGGATCCGGGTGAGAGAGGATGATGGCTGCAACAGGCGAGTGGGAGTGGAGGCACTGAGACTAGTGAGAAGCCACCAGGGAAGCCCAATAAGTTGGGAAAGGTCCAAACAGTCCTTACGTTAATAAGCCTCCCCTTTATCAGATGCTAGAGTTACACTGGTCACTCCTGGAAAAAAACACTAGTATCTATTAATTGTTTCTCGTTTCTTACATGATAGTATACATGTTTCAATGCCATTCTCCCAAATCATCCCACCCTCTTCCTCTCCCTCAGAGTCCATATTTTAAAGATTCTATGACCCAAACCTCCTTTTATTCATTTAAATACCAGAATTTCAAGAAGCTGAATGCCCTTAACTTCATACCTACACATATAAAACACATCTGAGTTCCCAAACATAGATTATATTAGGATATTTCATTCATTTTTAACAGAGTCAAGCATGCTGCATTTGAGTGATTTTATAAAAACTGATTTGTTTTATTATTTTTTTTTGCCTAGGGGAAAACTTTTAGGAGGAGCTTTTGTGACTGCAATCAGTATGTTCATACTATGCATTATAGTGTTCCTAACATTTTCATTTTGGATCACAATAAGTCAAGTATAATAACTAACAAGATGGAAAATTCTACTTCACCTTGAGACATTTAGCACGTACTCTCACTGACACTATAGGAAAAGATCCAATGTAACAAGGAAAAAGATACACTACATTTTATTGCTCCCTTCAATGCATAGGACTTTCAATGAATAATCACAAACTTCAATGAAAATGGTCATCAACTTCTAATGCTATAGAATCCTTTTGAAACAGACCCATTAGTACTTAATCTCATTTATTATGTTTCCATTAACTTCCTATGTGTACTTTTATGAGGTGAAATAAAAGTTTTGTCCAAAATTCTCTTGGTAAGATGTATCTTGGCTTTTAAAACTTTTACCACTACACTAAATAATTTAATGTTCTAGGACAAACTACTCAGATAAACTTTAGTTTTAATAACATATTTAAGAAATATTTGAAAAGAATCAACATACTTCTAAATAAATTATTTTTATGTACAGTCTCATAAAATCATGCATGGGACCCCCTAAATCATTTAAAAAATTAATTCACAACTTTTAACTCTGGGTATCTTGTACCTTTAGCATTTTCTCTTATAATATTAGAAAATTTAGATTTTTATCAGAATGTCAGTTCATTTTCATGTTACTGTATTATTATAATAAAATCATTTGTCATGGTGATAGATGGCTTAATAAGTATAAATTAAGATAGTAAAAGTTACTGCCTTATAACTTGAATTGGGCCTTTGACTGTGAGAAACTCACTAACTCAGTCAGCAGTGAAAGGGCTTGGGCAGAGTACCTTAAAGAAAAGAAGACTGAGTTATCCTGGAGCAATGGATTTTAAAGGGTAGCCTTTTTTCAAAAGGCTGTCTGGAAAACTAGAATTCAAAACTAGCCAATTTGAGACACTTAAAAATTTTTTCTCTTTATCCTATACAAGAGTTGTTAGAAGAGATGAAAGTGAAAGAGGAGAGTGAAAAAGTTGCCTTAAAGCTCAACATTCAGAAAATGAAGATCATGGCTTCTGGTCCCATCACTTCAAGGCAAATAGATGGGGAAACAGTGGAAAGAGTGGCAGACTTTATTTTTTTTTGGACTCCAAAATCACTGCAGATGGTGACTGCAGCCATGAAATTAAAAGACGCTTCCTCCTTGGAAGGAAAGTTATGACCAAACTTGACAGCATATTTAAAAGCAGAGACATTACTTTGCCAACAAAGTTCTGTCTAGTCAAGGCTCTGGTTTTTCCAGTGGTCATGTATGGATGTGAGAGTTGGACTGTGAAGAAAACTGAACCCTGAAGAATTGATGGTTTTGAACTGTGGTGTTGGAGAAGACTCTTGAGTCCCTTGGACTGCAAGGAGATCCAACCAGTCCATTCCAAAGGAGATCAGCCCTGGAATTTCTTTGGAGGGATGATGCTGAAACTGAAACTCCAGTACTTTGGCCACCTCATGCAAAGAGTTGACTCATTGGAAAAGACTCTGATGCTGGGAGGGATTGGGGGCAGGAGGAGAAGGGGACGACTGAGGATGAGATGGCTGGATGGCATCAGTGACTCGATGGATGCAAGTCAGTGAACTCTTGGAGTTGGTGATGGACAGGGAGGCCTGGCATGCTGCGATTCATGGGGTTGCAAAGAGTTGGACACAACTGAGCAACTGAACTGAACTGACTGAAGAATGGTGAGAGTTTGACAAACACTGAATATCTTCATCTGTGGAACTGCAAGCGCCTCTTACTTCCACTCCACCATACAAGGCAAATAAACAGAAAGAGGGCATTTCTGATTCTCATGAGGGTATGAGAGGATGAGTAGTACTTGGGAGAAAGAATTGAGAAGAACTGCAATTAGAAGACCTAACTAGACATTTCTCCAAAGAAGACATATAGATGGCCAAGACATATACATGAATAGATGCTCAACATCACTAATTATTCAGTTCAGTTCAGTTCAGTTGCTCAGTTGTGTCCGACTCTTTGCGATCCCATGAAGTGCAGCACGCCAGGCCTCCCTGTCCATCATCATCTTCTGGTTCACTCAGACTCATGTCCATTGAGTCAGTGATGCTATCCAGCCATCTCATCCTCTGTCGTCCCCTTCTCCTCCTGCCTGCCCCTAATCCCTCCCAGCATCAGTCTTTTCCAATGAGTCAACTCTTCGCATGAGGTGGCCAAAGTACTGGAGTTTCAGTGGCCAAAGTACTGGAGTTTCAGCTTTAACGTCATTCCTTCCAAAGATGCAAATCAAAACTACAATTAGGTATCACCTCACACTGCTCAGAATGGCTATCATCAGAAACCCTGGAGAGCATGAGGAGAAAAGTGAACCCTCCTTGTTGGTGGGAATGTAAATTGGTACTGCCACCATGGAGAAGAGTATGGAGGGTCTTTTAAAAAAAAATAGTGCTACCATATGATCCAGCAATCCTACCTCTGACCATATATCCAGAGAAAACTGCAATGCTGATTACAATATCCAAGACTTGGAAGCAACCTAAAGGTCCATCAACAGATGAATGGAGAAAGAAAATGTGGTATGTATTATATAATGGAACATTACTTGGCCATTAAAAAGAATGAAATAATGCCATTTGCACAACATGGATGGACCTGGACATTATCATATTAAGTGAAGTAAGACAGAGAAAAACAAACATCATATGATATCACTTACATGCAGAAACTACCAAAAGGATACAAATGAACTTATTTACAAAACAGAAACAGACCCACAGACTTAGAGAATGAATTTCTGGTTAACAGTCCATGGGGTCGCTAAGAGTCAGACATGACTGAGCGACTTCACTTTCACTTTTCACTTTCATGCATTGGAGAAGGAGATGGCAACCTACTCCTGTGTTCTTGCCTGGAGAATCCCAGGGAAAGCGGAGCCTGGTGGGCTGCCGTCCATGGGGTCGCATAGAGTTGGACATGACTGAAGCGACTTAGCAGCAGCAGCAGCAGGGGAGAAGCAGGGGACAGGGAAAGATTGGGTGTTTGGGTTGACATATACCCACTGCTCTATTTAAAATAGATAACAAGGATCTACTATATAACACAGGGAACTCTGCTCAATATTCTATAATAACCCAAATGGGAAAATAATTTGAAAAATAATAGATTCAAGTATATGTATAATTGAATCACTTTGCTGTACACCTGAAATAATACAACATTGTCAATCAACTACATCCCAACATAAAACTGTATAAAAATTAAATTTAAAAAACTACAATCATTTAACCTGCAGAGAAAAAAAGGTACAGAATATTTCTGGCAATCATTTCTGTTTTTCCTAGAAGCAGCAGAAAAGCTCAAATGGCAGCAAAAGAGCAGGAGGAATTCATTTAACTGGGCTCTAAAGAGGAATGCTCAGACTGAAAAAGTTGTTCAAGTCTGAAATCACTGCTGTGGGAGTGGACGAGGCTGCCTGCTGCAGACATGGTTGTGCCCGGGGCAAGCAGATAAGCAAGGTGCCCTTGAAAGCTTCTTCATGCTCTATGTCAGTATTTCCCTGGAAATCTTTTTGTCTGTGTGTTTAAACATAATAGAAACGTGTAAAGCTCTGGGCTAAAAACTTAAGATTTTAGCGGGGAAGTATTCGTCCTGCCTTCAGTGTAACAGGAGTACGTGTCACGTTGAAAACAAACCCCATATAGCCAAAAATCCTTCTCATTCTCTATCTGAAAATACTTAGGCAGAATGATATTGTGAATCTGTCATTTGATAGTGATCTGAGATTTAGGAACAGAAGCAAAATTTTCAATGCAAGGGACCTGATTGTGAGATTATTCACAACAAAGTGACCTTAACAATTTGATAATTAGGCTGCATAAACATCCAACATGTAAGAGAATGAAACAATAAATAAAAGCAATAAGAACCTCACTTATGAGCCCTCTCCTGGTTTGAAAATGCAAATTAATTCTTAGAAGAGTATGTAGGCCAATTGTTCATCTAAGAAGTGGGAGAAAAATACTCTGCAGCAAAGTTCCTGGGAGAAGAGAATATTTTTAGCAAATATGCCCTATCATTCTTTATGACCTCATGGCATAAATCATAACAAATTGAGTTAGTAACTTTGAGATGGCATAAAATTCCTGTTAAGAAATCTCAGGATCTGTATAGTGTGCTGTTTTAACGCACAGATTAAAGGTCTGATATAAAAGTTATAAAATTTTTTTTTTCATTTTAGCATTCATTCTTTTCCTGTTACTTTAGGACAAATACTCGAGGGTTTATTTAATTTCAACATTCCATCAGTCAATAATCCCAGCAGGAGAATGTTTCTGTGGTTAACTCACTTTATCTCCCTGAATAATGAAAAGAAAACAGCAATTTGAGAGTTAAGTAATAGGAACTAGAATCTATCAGGGACTTTATAGTGTAGCACATATCATTCTTTACCCTGTTTTACAGGTAAAGAAAATGAAGTATAGAGTTGTTCAGTCAACCAAGATTACAGGGTTTCTGACCTCAGTGTCAGACTGCAGACCGCCTTGTGTCCTCGGTAACAAATTCCCAAGCATTTGGATTTCTGCACTTCTGACAGAGTGGGTTATTACCTATGTGTTGAGATTCTCAGGGGAGCCTTATTGCTATCAGCTAGAGAAAAACATGGAACATGTTTGGAAGAAGAGAAAATATCCTGAGGTCCTTAAATGAGTGGAGAAACTTAAAGAGCAGAAAGGTCTGAGCTTGGGAAGGACACTCACCATTGAAGAAAATCTGAGGGTCCAGCTGCCCTGAGCCTTCACCCACCACTCACCCCCATTCCAGGGCTCCCAGCTCCCAGTAGACCTAGCATCCACTCAGGTGATTTCCAGGGAACCCCAGCTTCATCCACCACAGGAGTTTTCCTCAGAGCATATATTATTCCTAGAGGGTGACTTGAGAAATAAGTAAAATAAAAGCTAGCGTATGTTTAATTTATAGTTGAGTGAACATGCAGATAACACTGTTTGTTTTCAATTCAAGCAACATCATACAGTTGGCCAACTGAGAGAAACAGATGGGTGGCTATCTTCATTTTTCTAAATATTTTCTAGAGTTCAGACATGTTCCTTGGAGGGGTTATGCAAAGTAAGATTTTATTCTCCTGCTCTTTAAGCGAAGCATGGCATTTTTTGTGAGAAAAGGGGGTTATCTATTTCTCCTAAAATGCCTTAATGAATGGAAAAAGATATGGTTTAGGTTACAGAGTGCAGCAACATTTGCTTCTTGGCATCATTATCTGGGGATTTTTGTGCTTTTCTTCCTCCTCTGCCTTATCTCTTTTCCCTTTTCACAGTTCACACTTACACAAACTGTGTTATTCATTGTAATGATAAAGCAAGTACTGAGTGTTTAGCTTTCATTCTTGTCCTTGGATGTTAAAACTGACAGCTTAGCACCTCTATTACTTTTTATCGGTGAGTCATTGCCCTTGCCAGCACTCAAGATAAGAAAGTCTCACACTTGCCAGAGGGAGAGAAAAAAACAACAGGAAAACTGAAAAGAGCACTGGGGCTGAGTTGTACTAACCACAGAATGGACGGTAGGAGGCTGTTTTTGAAATGGATGGGCCTTGCCATTCTCCAGGACAAAGTTATAAATGAGAAACTGTCTGGTGTGATTTAGGTCATTTCCAATGGAGAGTCAATTTTCAACTGCCCAGTTAACCAGTATAAACCTCTAAGGAGTAGAGGAATTCAACACTTGAGCATTTTGATCCAAATGTTAAAAGACCTACATTCAAAATGAATCTGATCACCTCACACAAATCCTTATTTATGAAAGATTAGACACAGGAGCTGAGAATTGTCATTTGATACTACAATACTCTGTGTGTGTGTGTGTGTGTGTGTGTGTGTGTACAGAATAACAACACCATGAGAGGGTCAGAGAATTCAGTGACACATAAAGGGTGTTTTGGGGATCATTGTTATTCACTGATAAATTTTGGGAAATTATAAAAAATTTTATGTTTCTTTTTTCCCTCCAATACAGACCATTTTTCTTGGTGCTGTGCCTTCATCCCTATTGTTCAGATATCAATACTAAAGGAAGCTACACAGGGCTGTGAGAGACCTCAAAAACAATCTGTTCTCACCTGCTCAGGGAGACAAGCCATGGAGGTTCTGCCTTGTACTTTGTGAAGGGTTTGGGAAGTTGGTGAAAACAATATATTGATTTAAAGTTCCCACATAGGACTAGTTCCTCTTTCTACTGACTGCATGGCTCAGGATATACTGAAATGGTGTTACTGCTCAGTCGCTAAGTTGTATCTGACTCTTTTGTGATCCCATGGACTCTGTTCCGTGGGATTCCTCTATGGTTCCTCTGTCCATGGGATTTCCCAGGTGAGAATACTGGAGCAGGTTGCCATTTTCTTCTCTAGGGAACCTTCCTGACCCTACCATCAAATCCAGGTCTCCTACACTGCAGGCAGATTCTTTACCCCTGAGCCACCTGGGAAGCCCATTGAGATGGAGAATAGCCATATTTAATGTGAAACACATCCTTTCCATATCATCATAGTCCACTTTCTCAAAAACCACGTGAAGTTCTAAATAAGCACAAATCACACCCATAAAACACCCCCTGCTAATTGATTCCCAATTTAAAATTTAAAGTGGAACAACAACTTAAAGATACTTGCAAAGCAATCTGTGTGAAGAAATCTAGATTTCTAATTTCTCCCCAGTTTTTACAATTGTCTCATGCAAATCTAATCTGATAGCACTGGGTATTAGTTATTATCTGTAAAGAATCTTTCCCAAGCTTCAAATTCATTATCATAAAATGAAGTTACTTTCTGGTTGCACTTGTATGTGGTTGATGCAATATTTAATTTAATTGAGTAATTATAGATATGAACAAGTCTGGAACTACAATGAGTAGGAGAAAACATGCAAATGGAATACTGGGGAGGGGCTGGTCGCCACTGGATTTCTGCTTGTCTTGGGCATTAGTCCATAAATCTTAGAAGAGGGCAGAGAATGACTGCTAATGCAGTAAACTGATGAATGGAAATCAGGTAATAAGAGAGTGTTTATTGTATTCCCAACTTACAGATGAAGAGACTGAGGTACTGAAAATTTAAGTAACTTAATCCACAGCACATACTTGGTAAACCCTTAAAGGATATACAGGAAGCATGGTTATGTGGAAAAAATTCTAATCATTAGTTAGGAAGTATTAGAGTAGAAATGGCCAGTTACATTCCAGTGAATACTGGATGTTCTGGGAATGCATTAGAAGGATAGCCAAAACAGGACTCATGGATACCATCTCCAAAAGAAGGATGCTTAAGTTGAAGTGCCAACCAATCAGACAGAACAGGGGCAGAGAGTAATCTGGACAGAGGGACCAGTATGTGAAGGAAGGCCAAAGGCAAAGAGCACAGCACAGGAAGAGAACTGCAAGTAGGTCCTAGAGTAAAAGAGAGATGAGCAAATTAAATGAGTTAAAGAGACAAGCAGAGACCAAGCACACACGAATACTCCAGAAGTCACTCTAGGGAATTTAAACTTTACTTTGAGGACAATGGGAGCCCGAGAAAGGAACCAGGAAGTGGAATTACAGGAGCAGATTTGAACTTTTGTGATATCACTCGACTGCACTGTGGAGAAAGGACTGGAATGCCAGATGGGAAATAGTCTGTGGCAGTAAACCAAGCAAGAGCTGATGAGGGACTGAGTTTGCATAATGTCTATGGAGATAGGAGATGTATTTAGCTGCTGGTTTCATTAGGACTTGCTAATTGATTGACTGCAGGGGTGGTGGTGAGAATGAGGAAATCTAAACGGTAGCAGTCATCTGATGGAGGCAGATATCCTTCCTTGAGATAGTAAATTCAGGAGGAAAAGGAATAAGCTTCAAGGGTGGTGAAATTCAATTCTGGAAATGTTGTTATATTTGAATATCCAATTTGAGACACCTTATGAGTGGGTGAATATATGGGTCTGGAGTTTAGGAGAAAGATCTGGGCTACAAATATGGATGTGGTAAATATCAGCATGTGAAAGTAAATGGAATTCCACAAAAGAAGATGAAATAATATCAGGAGAGTAGAGAATGCAGAAGGAAAATAAGCCAACCCACTTCCAAGAGGTAGCTATCTGTCACAGGCGTGACACATCAATGAGCAAGCCACCATACTGGTGGCACCATGCCTACACCTAATGGCATGTGTATAATGGCATCTTTCTTTTTAAAAACTCCAATTCAATTCACTAAGCCTGATTTTCCATATATAAAATAGACAAGAGCAACTGAGCCAGAAAATCTATACCAGCCTTGACCACTCCCAAGTAGGCAAAATAATCACTCAAAACTGAAGTGCCTTCATTATAAATATTTTCTAATTGAACCCATAAAAAAAAGTTGTGGGGTGGATGTCAATGGTAGCTGGAAAGACGAGAACGGGATGTCACATCTAAACTGGTGGCTTTCAACTTCCGAGTTGAATCTTTCCCCAACCTCACGAATCTGAGTGTTCATTCAGGTAACTGGCTACAGTGGAAATCAATGAGTGTGAGTTGCAGTTAAAACTCACCTCTCCCAGCAGCTTCCACTCCTCAGTAATGATCAGTTTAAGCAGCCCCAAGGGATGCTTTGGCAGATGACACTCAAGAAACAGTGTGTGGAGGTGAACGGTTTTTTGTTTTTCTTTTCATTTTTTTTAGCTTTTGATTGTATCAAACAGCAGGTAGGATATTATTTCCCTGACAAAGGATCTGTCTGATGCCCGCCTCCCTGCATTGAAAATGTGGAGTCAACCACTGCATTCCCAGGGAAGTCTACATGGTGAACTCACTGCTGATTTGGTGGTACTTTATCATTTTTGACCATGGCCACACAGCTTGCAGGATTTTAGTTCCATGACTTGGGATCAAACCTGTGCCCCCTGCAGTGGAAGCCCATGGTGTCATAACCACTGGACTGCCAGGGAATTCCTGAAAGTTTAAAGTAAGTTTTCAGTTTTTGCTACAAATAAGTTAGTTACTTTCTATGGGTGTATCTCCTCACCCAGAGGAGGAGGGTATTCCCATTCGGTCTCTGAGGTCTCTATCATTTCCTGTGGCCGCAGTCACCTGCAAGGGTAAGTCAAAGTAGAGACTTCAGTGGTAAGTCCTGTAGGCCTGAATGGTCCCCCAGCAGAGGGAACAGGCAAGTACTACTTCTAGCCTGGGAGCATTCTCAATCATAATTTGTCATCACTCAAGGCACAGGTGAACCATGGTGCATATATTAATTTTTCCTCCAAGGTCCCTTGTTTTCATTTGGCTTTAAAACACTATGGTGACTACTTTTATTTATTTTTTTACTTATTGCATGCAATCTATGATTGCCACTGTGGTATACGAGAAGGTCATTTCCCACACTTTCCGCCCAGCTCTATCCAATGTACTAAGGCTGGCTATTTGTATGTAACTCAGCATACCGTTTCTATTACCATGACTTTTACATTGTATAATTCGTTTTACTATTGGAGCTGACATATGGGAAAAAACCCAACCAGTGTTTAAGATTTTTTTTAAAAAGTACTTTTATTTAAACCATTGTTTCCTGTGTGAATGGTAAGATAATTTATACTTCTTTTTAAAATTTGGAATGCAAGGTCTCCTAATAATAGAACTTAACTTTGCTCCTCTGAAGTGCCCCGAAATACCTCCTACTCCGAAGGCTGGCCTAAAATGTGCTCACTTGTTTGCTCACTCCTTTTTTCTCTTCAACTCCATTTGATATATGTTTCCCAGGACGTAGTGGAGACTTGTAGCCCGAGAGGCTGGAAAATATAACCCCGAATTTCCTACAATCTCAGCTCCACTTTCTCCCGCGCTCCGGCGGGGGCGGGAACCTTTTATTGTCACGTGGCCGCGAGGGCTACAGGCCGGGCTGGCCAATGGGCGCGCGCGGGTCTGGGCAGCACCGCCCCTCGGCCCCGGCGCACGGGGACTTGGCGCTCCGCGGCAAGGAGGAGGCGAAAAAGTTTCTTTTGCGGGCAAGAAGGGCCTCGGTGCGCGGACGCTGCTTCCACTGCAACTCTGCCACAGCTGGCCGTTGTTTTCGGTTTCCCTGTCGCTGCCCCGGGGCACGAAAGAGCTCTGCTGTCTGGACTGAGAAAAAAGGGGCTTACCTGCGAGCGCTAGAGGGGGTCGCGCACACGCGGCCCCGAGCTCCGGCGTCCACTCTAGGCTGGAAGTTGGTGCCGTACCCCGAGTGCCCACCGTCTGCGGAGACCCGGGCCGAGCGAGAAGCTGCGGGACCACGATGGGCGCGCCAAGGCTCCGCGCGCTCGCGGCAGCGCTTGGGCTGCTGCTGTGCGAGGTGCTGGGGCACGCGGGCCCGGCCGAGGGCGGCGGCCTCGAGGCGCTGCGGCCGCCTTCTGGGGTCGGCGCTGAGCACCAGTGTCCGGCTCCGTGCCGCTGCCTCGGGGACCTCCTGGACTGCAGTCGCCAGCGGCTGGCGCACCTTCCCGAGCCGCTTCCGTCCTGGATCGCTCGGTTGTAAGTATTCTTCCAGCGGGCGGAGGGGGAACCGCTTGAGTTTTGGGACTGCAGGCTAGGGGCCAGGATGCTAGGCGCGCAGCAGCTTTTCCCGGGGCACCTCCTCTTGGCCCAGGCCTCGAGCGGCGCCCCGCGGGGATGTAAAAGGAGCTGACCGGGCCTCAGTCCCTCTCCATCCCTCGGCGCTTGGTGGATCGCGCAGGTGGGCCCTGGCCTGCCCCATCCGGCCGCACTTGGGCCACAGGGATGGAGCCACTGACAACTCCCTGGGGCAGAATCTGCGTCCTGCGCGGAGCTCGCCTAGGGGCCTTAGATGCGCGCCTTGCCAGTCCGGGGCGGGAGAGCTGACACCCTTCGGCCGCCCTGAGTTCTCTGTCTCACTTTACGAGTGTGATCCCGCGGCTCAACTATAGTTTCTAACAGGTTCAAGTCACCTTTTGCGTTCCCAACATTACCGTAATCAAGCGCGCTCTTTCGTTTGGGAAGCCCTTTCAACTGTTATGTCCCTTAACCAAGCAATGGTAGACAGCATTTTGTTGTTCTTTACCCTCGCTTAATTTTGTGTTAGTAAATTCCATAAATTCCCGTCTTCGACCAAACTGTAGCACATCCCCATTCCGGTAAGAAGTTGGCAATACTGAGCAGTAGATATGGAAGGGAAGGAACTAGAGTTTTTCCAGAACCGAAGGCGTGATTTCTGTGGCTTCTCAGCGCGACCAGGCGGTTTAGGAGAGAGCGCTGGGTGCTGTTATGCAAGTTTTTGGATGCTAGGTATGAAGTCTGAAAAACCTGAAATCACTGCCAACTGCGTGAAAGAACAAGGAAGAAAATGTCGTTTAGTTGGAAAGGCTAATTTTTTCCAAATGTCGTCTCCTTGTTCTCTCCGAGCCCTCGTTTTGTTAAAATTGGAGGACTAGTGCAAAATGTTAACAGTCAAAACTTGTATTTCTTTCTTTCTTTTTAAGTAGCCTACTATCCTGTTGAAAAAAAGCAAAAGTGCAGTCCATCGTTAACACTCAGATTTGGGCCTAACAGAGTAGTAGTGGAGATTTGAAACTCTTGAAACTTATAATCAACTGTCCTAACATTCCAAATAGTAGTGGTAGAAAGTTTGGACAGGTTGTTTAAAAAACTGTGTTTTTAAATCTCTTTGCTCACGAAAGTCTTTTTTGGTGTAATATAGAATTGTCAACTATGGGAAAGCATATGCTTTGTGTTGGTGTACCTTAATTTTTAAAAAAGTTAAGAGAGTTTTAGATTGATATGTAATCTCTTATCATGGGATGTCTCGTTTAGTAGTTTTTATTACAATTGAAGAAGGAGATAAGGACTTTAACCTAAAACAGGGAGACTTTCAATTAGTTGTGGCTAATTCTGTTCAATTGCCTCTTGTGGAGGCATGCTGCCTTATTCATGAGATGTGAATGGCTCTATTGACAACATGTGGAACTGAACATTTGAATGACTGGAGGTGAACACTTATAAATAATAGAAGGTTGAGAAAGAACGAACACTGCTTCCTGGGGTGTGTTTAGAATGGCTCAGATCATTCACGTGCTCTAACTTTCAGTAGTTTCTCCGAGTTAAGTGGCCTGTCGGATCATGCCAGTGTGCAATATATTTTTGTGTGAATGTCTTTTTAAAAAATGGGACGTCTTAAAAAAAAAAAAAAACTGTAGTGCTCTTGATTAGAAGTTGAGTTAAACCAAAAGGGGTTTGATACCTATTTAAACATTGTCTTAAAAGTAGTTGACCTAATTAGGATTTTGTTTTCCAGATAATTTGGTGGCACACTAAAAACAAATTACAGTTTATTTGGTTAGCACAATCTTTAATTACATTTCCGCCAGCAGTAAATTGTCTCAATACAAGTCCACATTCCTTAAATGTATGTGAAAATAAGTTCCACTTGTGCAAATAAGCACTAGGTCTGTTGTCAGAAGCCCCACCCTGATCACCCACTGGACAGCTCTGTCATTCTTGGACATGTGTGACTTTTAACCAGCTTTATAGTTGTCACCAAACCATGTGGTCCAGGTTCTTTATTGTAAATGTTTCTTTTGTGTGTGCCTAAAGCTCTAGAGGTCTCCTCTTTCCACCTTTGAAATGAGTAGAAAAATGCATAGAATTGAACTTTAACTTCTCTCTTATTTGGTGTTTGGAACATGAGGCATAAGATAGCTGCTGCTTAAATTTTACTTAATTAGAAAAGCTTTTCGATAGACTGGCCCCGAGTTTAGAATACGTAGCAAAATGCATGTTGTTCTTCCCCACATCTTAACTTCCTTTTCCTCAGGTAATTAAGAAAGTAAAAGTTTGCCTTAGGAATATTTCATGAGAGCATTCTTCAGAAAAATTTTGGTGCATAGCTTTTGTTTCATTTGTTTAATTGGCAAGTGAAAAATTTAATACACGTGTGTTGGATTTTTTCCACTTTATTCAGTTGTGATTTAGGGCCATAAGAATCCCATGAGTGAAAAGCTGAATTGTTTGAGCTGTAAAATAATAATATCACAGTTCTCTTTAAAAAAAAAAAAAAAAAGGAACTTCTAATAGTTTAATGAAAGTGGCTCTTAAAACGGTCACTATTTGAAGCGTCCCTTACAACTGTCTTTAAAGGCAGACTTGAGTTTACATCTAGACTGTGTGCTTGCAAGAAGTTCTGAACCCAAAGAGGAGGACTAGTTAGAATATGTTTACTTAGGCAAGGGAGGGAAAAGTTGCCCAGTTGTCAATAAGAGCTTCAAGCAGTTTTAAAACCTCACTGGAATTTCAGAATTATTTGTCTTATCACAATAGAAAGGTTTGAGTTAGCTGAGCTCAGGCCAAAAAAAAAAGTCTGGAAGGTACTTTTTGCTGGTGTGACTTCTTCAGTGTCTGCCTGTTGTAAATCCTCTGGTCCGTACCAGAACTGGGGCTGGGGTTGGGGGGTAATAGTCCTTCTGGTTTTCACAGCTGTTTTTCTGTATTTTCCAGACGAAAACTTGAACATAGCAGGCTGATTTATGAGTCACTTTGGATCAGTGTCTTAAAACAGCTACAGCCCTGGCTTTTTGTTTTTCAGCTTTCCAGATTTCTGCTGAATTAGCAGCTCTACAGGCCCCAATGGGATTGATTAAGAAGCTGTGCCGGATTTGCATTTTAAAATTTGACTTGGAAGTCAGATTTCCAAATGCTAAAAGGAAGAAAATGAGAGCTGGGACCAAATGTTGTAAATGAATTATTTTCATATATATTTACCCGCTTGCTAATATACAAGAAGAGAGACTTCTCTCTCCTGTGTAGAGTTTGGTTTTCAAGTGTTTGGGCAGCTGAGTTTTGGGTAAATAGTTAACACCTCTCTGCCTCACCACCTTTCCCATTTATTAACCTCATTACAAAAAGTTTTTTTAGAAAAGGTTTCCTGGGGAGGATGTTCATTACTGGAACTCTAAAAACAAAGATCTGCCTGCCTTACTGACTGTAATGGGATTTCAGAAAACATTGACATTGTATAAGTTGAATCTGTTTTTAGTGGTATTTTTAGTGATCTAGCCATAAAAAAAAATACAAGGGAAGATTTACAAAAATGTGACATCCTTGGATCATTTCTGAAACATAAACTGTATGAAACCTAAATTTAAGTGCATTAAAAGTTTCAAGGCTTCCAGTATTTAGCAATGAGTCACTTCAGTCACTTCTTTTTCTCTCCCACATATACTGTGGATTAATAATAATATGCAAAACTCAGGAATGGAAGTGTGTTGCAGTAACTGCACTGTTTCAGGCTGCCTGCTCCTGCTTGTAGATCAGAAATGAGGGGTCCCCAGCACGAGCCCTGTTCTCTGAAGACAGTTTCTCATTTTAAAGGTCTTTTGTTGGAGACTTCATCCCACTCCTGGTGAGGAGGAGGAAACAAGTTGACGCACTCCATCTTTTTTAACTTTTCTTTTTCTCACAGCGTGGCCCTGAGAAAAATGAGAGAGTGGAATTTTTGGTTTTTTCTCATTAGAAAGGAAATCACCTGTGTGAGCTGGAAATGCCAGATGGGTGCCCCCTTTCCTCTGAACAATAGGGGTGCAGCCCAGTAGGCTGAGTGCAGCGTTCTTTAGTTAAGTGAGTCCAAATAAGCCTTTCTGTTGATTCAGGCTGCCTCCCAGGTGAAGGCCTCTTTTTCTTGGTTGTTTTTTTTAAAGCCCGTGGGAAATCTGTGACTGTCTGTGGTGCTAAAAGCACACAGGTTTTTGTCTGAATCCGAATGTGAGTCGTTGGACTCACGGTTTCCTTGATGAACTCCAGATGGACTGGAGCTGGGCTGTGAGGGAAAGTGTCTGGCTCCAGCGTGGGGAGCATGCACGGCAGTGGTTGTAATTGCAGGACTTTTATAGTTTAAAGACTGTGCCAGTTTTTTTTTTTTCCTTCATGTTATAAGTCTACCAGAACAAATCTACTCATGTCTGTTACTGTCTGGTAGGTCTTTGGGCAACATGTTTCAAATAAAACCTTTGCAAAAAAAAAAAATTACTTTTTTTTTCCTTTTAGGTGAAATAGATCCAGGTTTATTCTCAAAACAAAAAATGCAAAGACTGAAAAAGGATCTCTGATTTCTAATTGTTACTTAATGGATGTGCACAGAGTAACACTGGGCTTCTCTGAATGTGATTTCTCTGCATTTTATTTTTTTGGCAGGAGCCAGGCAAGGGGAGTGGCATACTTACTTATATAGCACATGGTTCCTGCTCTTCTCCAGTCAAGTTTGATTATTTCTAAGATTTAAAAATCTTCACTTTTAAACACTGAAGAGGTTAATCTGGTAGGATTGGATACACATTTTTCAGTGGGAGAGCTTTCGCCCATCCTGTTCGTCAGGCTGGTCTTCAAGAGGTGTTCAGCCATGTCATTTTCTTTAGACCAGTTTGAAGGCACATAGTCGATATTACCAAGTAATTTGCCAGATTTTGTTTCACACTTTGACTCTTGAATGCTGAGCTGATGGCCTCTCCTAGAACACTGAACATGTAGGAGTTTGGCTTTGCTTTCTTTTAAATACTGATGTCCTGTAGAAGTGTTACTAAGTCATAAGGAATCTCTGAGTTAGAAGCAGTTTTATTTTAATGATTGAAAAGAAACCTGATCACGGGCTCTGAACAGTCTGCTTAACTGTGTTAGGTAGTTGATGTGCTTTAAATTACACATTATACTGAGATATTGAGATTTGGGGAAATTCAGGAAAGCAAAGCTTGGGTTGTTTTTACCCTCGCAATACACACACACACACAGAAGTTGGGTTGTTTCCTACCCTTTCAACACACAGTCACACCCCAGTACTTTAAATAATTCGGTGCCTTAATCCAGGGAAACATATGTATGAAAAGCAATTTTTACTTTCTTTGACTGTAATAAGGACTTTGATACTTAGTTTTACGATAATAAAAAGGTTTCTTTGGACATTTTAGTTTCAGCAACCTGCCTAATTAGCCACTTTTCATAAGCTATGACTTCATCATTCAAGTTGGAAGTGAGGAGATGGCAGAGGGTGGGGAGGGTGAGGCAAAGCAACCAGTTCACAAAGATCTGTTCACCCTGGGCCAAAAACCATCTCCTAAAACATTTGCGGGCTTGGAGCATTTGAATCTGCCAGCCTCCTAAACCAATTTTGTCCTCAGAGTTTGTATTTTGGATTTTGCCCTCTAGTTTATGGACAGGATAGACCAATTATTTCTCATGTTGTAGCTGGTATTAGAGAGAGAGTTCATAAATCCACTCTGTTTTGCACATCATTAAGCACTGTTAGTGATTTTTGGAAACTACTTACAATTTTATTTTTGTTTTTTTCTTCCCCCACAGGGACTTAAGTCACAACAGATTGTCTTTCATCAAGGCAAGTTCCTTGAGCCACCTTCACAGCCTTCGAGAAGTGTGAGTTCAGCTCTTTCTGTTTGAGGTTTGAATCAAATATATTACCCATCACAGTATTTGATTGTAAAGAGCATTTGGGTTACCATAATTATTGAGTTGACCAAAAAGTTCATTCAGGTTTTTCCATACCATCTTACAGAAAAACTGGAGTGAGCTTTTTGGCCAACCTGATATTTAAAACCTTTAACTTGGGAGAGGGATCTTTAAATGAATTTAATAACGTTTTCACCTTTACGGAATACACATTGTGTAATCAGCTTCTCTTTCTCTCTCTCTCTCTCTCTCTCTCTCTGGCATTTATAGGAAACTGAACAACAATGACTTGGAGACCATTCCAAATTTAGGACCAGTTACAGCGAATGTTACACTTCTCTCCTTGTAAGTGGATGTTAGAAGGATTTCACATGTATGTTTGCATGGACCATGGGGAGCAGTTTCATATGGGCTAGGCTATAGATCTAACAAGCATAATATGCTTCTTTTAAACTGGTTAGCTTGTTTCCTAGCCCCTCTCTCTTTTTCTCTCACTCCTAAATTTTGAGTATCATTGTAGCAAGGATGCTTTATACATTGCCATCCTTTGCTGCTGTGACCTCCAAGATTCAGAGAACCACCTTTACACGACAGAGATGTGTATTTGATGATGGTAGTCCAAGACTTAAACTCTGGTATCACTCGATGGTTGGCATGGGACCTGCAGATCCAGTATTATATAGTTCTGTGGAGAATAAGCTATTTGGGGAGGAGAAATGGAGTTGAAAAGAAAGCATTGGGGTATCCTCTTTTAAGTGTAGCAGCTGCAGTGGAAATCAAGTTGAGAAACAGCAAATCAAACTATCCACTTCATACAATTAAAATTCAATAGGTGATTGAAGTTAGAAATATCATTGCATGGCCTTTTGCATATCTGAGTTTTCAAATAAGATTAAAATTGTGTTACATTTTTTCTGTATTATTAGGTCATGATGTGTTTATATTTACACATTGGAGATGTTTTAGAATAATTTTGACTTTCAGCCTTTAAAGTCATTTCGAAGGAGCATGGTTTGATTTCTAAAATGAAGTAGTTTACTACATCCATCTTGATTAATTTAAAGATACATTTAAGCCACTGAAGTTAAAAATGTATTCCTCCTTTAAACAACTTAAGGGAAAAAAACACCATTGTTAGTTGCATCTGGGAAAGGTGTTGGGAGGGTTGAAATTATACAGTAAATTTCAGGAAAGCTGTTCAATTAATTAAAGTGATCACTACCCAATTGCTTACATCTGGTGATTTATAGAGGTTTGTTTTTACTGAGAGCCCAGGTCAGCTAAGTCACGGGTGCAGCCGCTGTGTCTGCTTTCCTCTGTTTGAATAAGAACTGAGTGACATTTGATACTGATGTGGTTTTTCCAAAGATCAGAAACAGAAAGGAATTAAAAAAAAAAGTTGGTATTTGACAAATAAACACTTTATTTAAAGAAAGATTTTTATGCTAGCGTTCATACCTGTTTTGTCTTTCCCAGTTGCTTAAAATGTTGGAGTCTGAATGGAGCACTGCTTTTGGTATCTTTAATATCTTTCGTTGTTCTCATTTGACCAAGGGGACCTGTTTAAATCCCAGGGAATGACACTGCTTCGCCCTGCTGCCTTGCCCTGTGTGTTGACACATCCTGCCAGCATGTTGAAAGGGGCTTGAGGGTCGCTGCATGCTTCATGGTTGAGAGAGTCTGCAGTGGGGCTTTAGAATCTGGGTGGGTTGAGGAAAAAACAGTATTCTTTTGGGCATGGTATAGAGTTGAAAGCGAAAGAACTTGTAAGGAAATTAGAAAGTTCTATCAGAAGTAAATAACCCGGTGGTTTTACATTTTAAAGCTATAATTTTGTAATTAGAAAACTGAAATGACATCTGGAAAATTAGAAACCTTCAATATTTGAGCTCTTCTCCATGTTTTTGTTTGCCTTTCACCTTAGTGAATGCTGAGTAATCTTTCCTGAATTTGAATAATCTCACTTTCTTTTTCCTTAATTTGTTGTAGTGCATCTAACTGGGGGTTGCTTTGTTCCTCTAATAAAGTGGTAGATCCTGTTTATTACCTAGATTACATAGACTCTGTAAAGAGTAATTTACCTCATGGGCCTGCTAATTCAATGTGCATAGTAAAAATTGTTTTTATACTTATGAAGTGTCTTGAAAAATTTACTTTCCTGGCTTTTCTCCTCTATAAATGTTTTGTTTTCTTCTGTGGGCTTTTTTTTTTTTTGGTAATACACAGTCATTGTTTCTATAGCACTGTTAATCTCTGTCTGGTGTAGGGTAGACTGTTTCAGTTTATATAGATGCACTTGAAAAATAACCAGAGCTGAAAGTCAGTACTTAAATACGTTTCTGAAATTTCAAAAAAAAAAAAAAAAAAGAAAATTGTTAAACTACATAATGTGGCTCAGATTAAAAATTTGCTATGGTACCACCATTAAATCCCATATCTTTTCAGTAGGTCCTCAAACTGACTTCTGTTGAGATTTAAAAAAAAAAAAAAACATTTTTTGAGGGAAAACATTTTTCTGGGTAATTTGTACAAGTTAAATAATTTGAAGATGTGTTTAAAAAAAACTCATTTGTAGTCTTGAGCATAAGATTTTTTAGAATTTCTATTTATTTATTTTTGGCCCACTCGGCCTCTGCTGCTGTGCATGGGCTCTGACTAACTGCAGGGAGCAGGGACTACTCTCTAGTTGTGCTCAGGCTTCTCCTTGTGGTGGCTTTGAGCTCTAGAGTGTTCAGACTTCATTAGTTGTGGCACGTGGCCTTAGTTGCCCTATGGCACGTGGGATCTTCACTGACCAGGAATTGAACCCATGTCTCCTGCATTGGCAGGCAGATTTTTAACCGCTGGTCCACCAGGGAAGCCTGAGCCTGAGGTTTAATGTCAGTGCCCAACACTTGCTGCTCTGTGTGGTGGGACCCCCTCCTAGCTGGAGAGGTTGGACGCAGGGAAGACTGTGCCTGGTAAGACCCTCCTCTTCTCTCAGCCGCAAGAGCCAACAGCTAATATTGGGTCAACTGTCATCCCTTGGCCAGAGATGATTTCAGTCAGGGACCAGTTCTGGTAATGTCAAGGAAGCCTGGTAAAATGCCAGCATCTTGGGATGATGGGTAGATGAGCATTGAGCTTCCCCACTAGCAAAGCTCATCTCTGACCATATTAGGGAACTTTCAGGATGTGAGAGACCTGAATAGGCTTGCTTTCCTCTGAATCCCACAAAGCACTAGTTCAAAAGTCTGACATGCTAGGAGCAAAATGTGGTTTGTGTTTTGTGTTTACTTTTCCTCATTTCCTAGCCACACATGGCAGGATGGTATATTTTAAGGAAGAAATGGAATAATTTTTGGAATGAGCATATTCTGTACTAAAACTGTTGACCTGGCATAAGCATGGTGATTTTATCAGATGTAATAGTTCTTCTGGCTTCTTGTCACGAGCATAAGCTGTCCAAGCATTGGACATTTTTGTTTTTCTCTTTTTGAGGGGAGCAGACATGTGAGATCTTATTAGTTTGCCTGTCAGAGATCAAACCCATGCCCCTTGCACTGGAAGTTGCGGCCGTCTTAACCACTGGGCTGCCAGGGAAGTTGCACATTGGACATTTTTGAAACCTGTGTCCTGAGTTAGGGCAGATTTGAATCTGTATTAGCATTACTGTTGAACCAAAGAGGCCTTATTGGTCATTCAGTAGAGCTAGTTGGGTCTTATCTTGATTGATGGTTTATATGATACTGCCCCAAATGTAGATGCTTTGCCTGGTATCTTAAGACCTGAAAAGATTTAAGTCAAGGAATGTCAAAGATGTACCTAGATTAATGCTTTTTGGTGGGGCCCAATTAGATCCATTAAGACATCTACCTTGCTGAGACTCTGCTATTACATAAATATTTCTGAATTACTGATAGAGTCAGCTTATCATGACCAAAGAAGCCTTTTCTTATTATCATCTGAAAAGTGGATCATTTCTCTGAAGTCCATCCTTTTCTTCATAACCTGTCGTTTTTCCAGAGATGACAGTGTCATCCTCCTAGGGAGGTTATCATAAATATTGATCACTTTGCCAGTGGGACCTCACATGTGTGATCTATGGATGATGGACTGCCATTGAAGAGATTTAAAGAAGAGTGAGATGATCAGTTTTGCCGTTGGAAAACATCACTCAGACCCTAGTGTGGAGAATGGCAGTGGCCAGGAGAGGGGCTTAAAGGCGCCAGATGATGAAGAAGCCGCTACAGCTGCCCTCGAGTGATGGTGGCGCCATTCTCCTGCAGTGCAGCTGCCATCAATTCAGCAGAACAGTGATTAGAAGCAAAACTCAAGTTGAATGGCTTGCAGTTAATTGCCAGCTCTTCTCTTTGCCAGTTTGCAACCTTGGGCAGGGTACAGTCTGCACTTCCTACTCTGTAAAATGAAGAAAATAATAGTGCCCACCTCATTGGATTGTTGTGAAGACTCAGGGAGAGAATACAGTGAAACCTGCCTGCCATAGACTGAGTGCCCAGTGGAAATGAGCCACAGGCATGGGGATGACGTCATTCATTCAGCCAGAATTTATGGAAGAAACAAACGGTGCCAGCTTCTGTTTAGTGTGCGGGGACACAATAATGAACAAAGCAGAAAAACTTCCTCTTATCATGAAGCTTCCATCCAAGTGGAGGGATGAGAGAAATTAGTAAACAAACTTTAAAAGATAACTTCAGTTCTTCGATAACGGCTGTGAAGGAAAATAAAGGGCAAAGGGATAGAGAGCTAGGTCAGCTTCCCTTTAGTGTGGTCGGGAAGGCTGATTTCTGAAGATTTCCAAGACCTGCTCTGTGCTCGGTGCTGTTCGAAGACGGAGGTTCAACACTGAACAAATCAGAAGTTGTGCCATCTTGGGGTTGACCTTCTCAGGGAAAGGGAAAGGAAATAAAATAAGTGGAAGATGTGGTCAGAAGATGCTAAGTGCCTGGGAGAGAGGATGTAAGGGAGTGTGTGTGGTAGACGAGGAGGGGCGTTTCCAGTTTTAAATGGGATTGAAGGGAGCGGCTCACTGGGAAGCTTGGTTCAGAGCCTGCAGGTGAGGGAGGGAGTCATGAGAAGTGTCCTGAGTGGTATGTGGCGGGAGGAAGGGGCCCTGTCCTTAAGCCTTCCCTGTCCTGTTCCAGTCTCTTCTTGCATTGTATATTCACCTGTGACATGGCCATAAAATGATTTTGTCTTATTTTCCTCCTCTATCAGCCTCTGGGGTTGACTCTTATTTTCCCTAGCACTTAATGCAGGTTTTATGGCATACATACGTGCACACACGCGTGCTCAGTTGCTTCAGTCATGTCCATGGGGATTCTCCAGGCAAGAACACTGGAGTGGGTTGCCATGCCCTCCTCCAGAGGATCTTCCCAACCTAGGGATCGAATCTGCCTCTCTCATGTTTTCTGCATAGTCAGGCAGGTTCTTTACCACTAGTGCCACCTGGGAATCCCCTAGGGCATACAATTAGTGTTTAATTAGTATATGAATTGAAGTAAGGAGTATTTATGGAACACCTATACTTAGTATTATTCAAACAAATCTCCTAGAGAGTTAGTCCATAGCAAAGGCTAAAAATTTACAGTGGAGAAAAAGCATACCTGTATCTTACTGGTATTCAGTTATGCATGCTTGGCAGCGAATAAATGATAACAACCACAATAATAATGATTAAAGGAAAGAAAACACAAGAGAAGTAATTTAAGTAGCCAAAGGATTCAACTCACCAATCTTACATGGTGATCACATGTCCTGGAGTGTGTGTGAAATGAAAGTGTGCAGTAGATAAAAGCTCCCTTTCTGTTTGTCTTTCAAAGTTTGTCTGTCTCAGCCCACGGAGGATGATTTTAGTCTTCAGAAATAGAGATGTTTTCTAGCCCATTGGGCCTGAAATGCATGTGAATGAACTATTTCATCAGGTCTTGAAGTAAAAATTCAGAATACAAAACCACAAAACACAAAATTGATCTGTCCAAACACCAAAAGGAAAACTGGCCCTACAAGAATTATTGAGAGAGACAGGATACATGTCTGCATAAAAATACCTTTGCTAGTGTTTCAAGGGTTCAAGGGCTTCCCCAGTGGCTCAGTGGTAAAGAATCCACCTGCAATGTAGGAGACACAGGAGAAGGGAGTTTGATCCCTGGGTTGGGATGATCCCCTGGAGTAGGAAATGGCAACCCATTCCAATATTCTTGCCTGGAAAATTCCATGGACAGAGGAGCCTTGCAGGCTACAGTCCTTGGGGTCATAAAGAGTTGAACACAACTGAGCACACGGTGGTGATGCTAGAACCTGCTTGCCAGTGCAGGAGATGTAAGAGACATAGGTTCAATATCTGGGTCAGGAAGATCCCCTGGAGAAGGCCATGGCAATCTACTCCAGTATTCTTGCCTGGAGAATCCAGTATTCTTAAATAAATAAAATGTACAGGGGAGCCTGACAGGCTATAGTCCATAAGGTCACAAAGAGTTGGACGTGACCAAAGCGAGTTGGCACACACATGCACGAGCATATGGTGTTTGTGGATTGGATTGGATCACTTGGATAAGGGCTCAGGGGTATATCAATCATAGATGATCTCTCCCCACACCCCCACCCCCTCCACCCCGCAACGGGCTTCAGAACCTGATGCTGCCTGAGATGCGGTACCATCTCATCACATGTCCTCCTGCATGGGAGGTGCTTTGGGATGCAAGAAGGTTGAGAGTCCCACCTTCCCTCAGAGGTCTGGTCAGATTTATATGCTACAGACAATAATCCGGGGTAATAGGGAGTCTTAGCAATTCCCGTGGCATGAACAGTTGTTCTTGTAGACTTCGGAGAATGGTGATGACCTTTCTTTCTTCAGATATGAAACTCCCACCAGTGCAGTCTGTGTGGTTCTCCCTTGGCATTTGTCACTCGTCTCACTCCAGGGTAGGACTCATGTCTGTTCCCTCCTCAGCAGCCTAGTCCATTTTTTGCCACATAGGAGGTTCTGATTAAACATCTCAGGGGACGAGAGATCTCTTGTGCAGAAGTAGAGATCTGAGCGAGGAATGGGGCCCCCAGGTTTCCTTTGACTCACGCTAATGACCCACCTAACCTGAAGCAGAGCTAATGAACTCTGCTCTGTTTATCGGGAGGAGCAGTGTCGATGTCTGCCAGTCCACCTCGTGTGGTTCCGGTGAAGGATCAAGTGTCAGATTGTACATGAAAGGACTCAGGACAGCGTGAGTGGCCGCAGCTGCTGCTGATACAGTCAGAGTGCACTGGGGAGAGGGGAGGGGGCCCGTGTGCCGTGGAGTCTAAAACAGGAGGGTCACAGGAGGAAGGAGGAATTTGGAAACATTATCCTGGAGGCAACAGATGAGGGAGGGAGAGAGAGCTTGGCATTTGGGATGAGGGGTTAAGGAAAACTTTTGCTCTCTTCAAATAGTTTAAAAAAAAATGAGCACTCAAATAAGGGCCTCTCTGGTGGCTCAGTTGGTGAAGAATTTTCCTGCAGTGCAATTGCAATAGATCCAAGTCTGATCCCTGGGTTGGGAAGATCCCCTGGAGGAGGAAATGGCAACCACCCTAGTATTCCTGCCTGGGAAATCCCATGGACAGAGAAGCCTGGCAGGCTATAGTCCATGGTGTCATAAGAGTTGGACACAACTTAATGACTAAACCAAGACCACCCTCAACTACAATTAATAAATGAACAACATTCCCAGCCTGAAGGTTTACATAATTGTAAGAGGATTCAGAGCACTCCAGGGTGCTGCGTTGTTTAACGGGTCAGTCGTGTCTGACTCTTTGTGAGCCCATGGACTCTAGCCTACCAGGATCCTCTGTCCATGGGGTTTTCTAGGCAGGAATACTGGAGTGGGGTGCCATTTCCTTCTCTAGGGGATCTTCCTGACCCAGGGATAAAACCTGTGTCTCCTGCATTAGCAGGTGAATTCTTTACCCCTGAGCTTCTGAGGAAGCTCTATGTTCTTAATGCTGGAGAACAAAGAAACACTTGGCCTCTGCTGTCCAGGGGCTTTGAATAAATGTAATAGGCAGACACAGTAAAGAATCAAGACATCTCCGAGGAGGAGATGCCCTGGATGACAGAAGCAGAGGAAGGCTGTCCTTTCAGTGTGTAGAGTGAAAGGGTGAGTGAGGTCTAGACCTGAAAGGAGATTGGGTACTTTGACAGGTATCGGCTTAAGTGTTTTACAGGTTTGGGGAGTAGGTGACTTTTTTTAAAGCAGGGGAATGAAATAACTACAGTTCAGTTTAGCACAGATTCTGCTTCTATACTGTTTTTCAAGCAGTCATTAAGCAGTGTTCAAGGGCCATCATCAACTCAGTAATGCGGCTTTGATGATTAGCAGTTATGATCTGCCAAATGCCTGTTACCATCCACCTTTAGGGCCGCCTGTCCCCTGAGCCCTGCCGTGTGCTAGGGCCACACTTCTGGTTTTCCACAAAGGAAACTGACATGGAATCATGTGAGCCTGGACTTCTGTAATCTGAAAGGAGTAGAGTTGAACTAATGACTAGAAGTCAAATAATGCAGTATGATGTTATCTGTGTATTGAATCCAGAACTGTATCAAGTGGGAATTCTGTCCATGAGCGTGCATTTCTCGTTATATTCCCAAAATCAGATTAATGAACAGTTTGGGAGACTTAAGAGACTATTGCCTGGTTTCTTGGCACAGAGTTTATTTAAATGATTCATCACATTCAGTTTATAACTTTTAAAGTATACTGATATTTTAATATCCCACACTCAGAAACAAAGCTGCATGTGGGAAAGACAAGCATTTTTATATGGTTTCAAGTGATGGTGTAGCTAAGTAATTTTATAACCATGAGGTAAAAACTTAAAGGTAAAAACAGTTGTGTTTTTTTTGTTGTTGTTTAATCAAAATCTGTATAAGTTAGTATTTGAAATGAGGTCATCAGTTTCTCATATAAATTAAGGGAAATTGCAGAGTAGCTTCAGCCAAAATTAGAACTTAAATTTCTGGGAAATCAGGCTTCTGATGAAGTGGACACAAACTGTATCCCATCTTTACCCACATGTGGGTGTAGATAAGCCTAAGGAATTTGCACCTTAACTGGAAAATTCATCCGCAAATGTGTGCTCTCCATATGAGAATAAAAAGGACTAGTGTCTTCATGTGAAGGATATTGCATTCGAGGACCACCACCTTCACCAGTGCAAACAAACCAGACATTATTGTGTTTCATGGCAGTGAGCTCCCTAAGCCCAAGTCTTACAAAACAAACACATAAGCATCTTAATATGATAAGTTGTAATCTTTTATTAGATCTTAAAATGTTTATATGTTATTTTGTGCACAAAAGAGCTTACTGTACACAGAGCCATACGTGTAATACTCTTCAGTTTATCCTCACCTTTAGTCATAAACTGATGCCCAGAATACACATTTGCTAGGTTTGTGAATTTTGATTTAGAATGGCTGTGTTTGAAACATAAATATGTGATCATGTCATGGTTCTTTAAACCCTTTAGGAATTTCTCATTGCTCTTAGGTCATGAGCAAAAGTCCTTCTCAAGATAAGCAATGCTCTGCATGACCTGAGTCTTCTTTTCCCATTGAGCCTTCTCTGGAATCATTCCTCACTTCTAGGAATGTGCCAGCTTGTTCCTGCCTCAAATCCCTTTTCCTGGAATATTCACCCTCCCCCAGCTTTTGCTAAGTCCACCTTCCACATTGTTATATCTGCTCTATTTATAGTGTCTACCTTGTTATATATTCAGTCTCTTTTTTTTTTCTGTTGTAATTTGTGATTCTTTCATATCCATTTCCCCCATCAGAGTGAAACCTTATAAAAGCTGCGATCATGTCTTTCTTCATCCCCATTGTTACCCTGCTATGGAACTCAGCGCCTGGCATATGGTAAACAGTCCGTGTTTGTTGAATGAATGACTGAATTAGTTTCTCAGTTCAAATTAACATATAGTTAATTGCGAAAGAAACTAGTCAGTCAGCTTTTTTGTTCTTATCTCTCTGCACACACTTAAAATTGTTTTTATTAACAGAACCTGATTCCAAAGTGACAGCATTCTTAGATTTGACTTGGTGGCCCATTGGGCACCTTTCTTCAATGGTGGTTTAGGAGCCCATAAATTTGACCCCCTAGCCCTCAAACTTGATTTTCCAGTATATAGTTTGCTGCAAGAGTTCCTGTATTACTGGTGTTTATCCTGAACCTATACCATTTTCTCATCCTTTCTCTCAATTTTACATTAGTCTTTTGTTGGCTGCTTTGAAGTATCAAATGCAACTCCTGCCAGAGACCTCTCTATGCTGAATGAGGCTTTTGCTGCCAAGACAGACAAAACAGTAAAGTTACAACCGGTTGCTTTTCATGTTTGGGAAGGCAAGACTGAACATGTGTCTCTATCCTGGCCTCATTACTTTTCCTCCTCCTCTTCCTTCTTTCATAATCTGTGCTGTCTTCCATAGTCAAGAGGTTCAGGCTCTCATTGTTGGTTAGACCAGAACAATGACACAGGGCTCTAACCAGCACCTCCCTTTCTCTCTTTGTCTGCAAGTTGCTTAAGTACTAATTTAAAACATGAAAAAAGGGGCAGTTATAAATATTAGCACCTCCTTTCTAGCACTTCCAAGCAACTGCCTTGCTTCTCCTTCCCTCTCCAGAAAGCTTTAGCTGATAGAGTAGTCTCTAGAGTGAGATTGAAGGAAGCGTAAAATATGAAGGTAATATTTGCGGCAAGTACCATCTAGCACAAGATAAGCCTGGTATACATTCTTGGACTGTCAGGTTTACTGTGGGTAAGAATTTTAAATGGTTTTATAACAAAACGAACATAAAGAGTTAGAATAAAAATGAGCATAACATTTTTAGAAAAAGTAAGATGCTTTTGTATTTCATCACCGATGGCCGTGATGTCCTACACAAAATATTGACCTGGGAGAGAGGGCAGTACTCTTTAAAGACAAATGCATGTTTACAGGATCAGGGCATTCGTCAGTTCACCATATAAATCCTTCTTTTCTTTTATTCTCCTCCTCCTATCTATCGTGCTTTCACTTCGTCACCATTCATATGTAAACATCAGTAAAACAGGTGAGGGAAATGCTTTGCTAGATTTTATAATCGGTCAGAACCCATGTCTTGTTAGTCTTGAGTGTTTGCATGCAATCCTTGTAACTTTGAATTAGAAGAGACATTTCTCCGTGTGGAGAGATTGCTGGAAGAGAGCCTCCTCTTCAGCACTTTCAGGGACAAAAGCTCACTCCTGCGTGAGGAGCCATTCCATTTGGAATAGCTTTAATTGTCGGGAATCTTTATTTGTTAAGCTGGGTTCTTTCTCTCAACAGCTTCTGCCTCTTCTAGTTCTGTGCACTGGGGAGAACAACTCCAGTCTCTTTTCTGCATTCAAGCACTTACAAGTCTTAACTTATCAGGGCTGCTTAAAGCTTTCTCTTCCAGCACAAGTTCCAGTTCCCATTTTCTAGATGACAAGGGGTCTAGACCAGTGCAGCCCAGGAGCACTTTCTGTGATAATGGAAACGTGTGTGGTCCACCATGGTGTGGCCTCCACGTGTCCCTGTGCTGCTGCACACATGGAGATTGCACGTGTGAAATGTGGCTGGTGTGACTGAGGAATGGAATTTTAAATTTTATTTAAAGAGCCACACGTGGCCCGTGGCTATTATGCTGGACAGTGCAGATCTAGACTCTGGAAGTCTTCCCCTCACACTCATCCTCTAGTGTGACGCTAAAACCCAGTGCTCAGAGCGAAATAACTGAGGTGTGGTCTAATGCAGAATATGGTGGACTGTGCCTCTTGACCAGATATGGGATGTTAATGAAGTGTAAGATTAAATTAGCTTTTTAAGGACTATGATGTATTATTGGCGCATATTGAGTTGTGGTCAGCCAAGATCCCCAAGTCTATTGTCATTCTCCTAAGAACTGCCTCCAAATAGGCTTTTATAAATGCTTGATTAAAAATTCAAAACACTGCCTTTCCCCAGCTTAATTTCTCAAGTTTCTTCTAGACTATCATTTTAGTCTGTTGCAAGGCTTGAGATCATGACACTTGCAGTCCTGTTGAATGTGCACTTGATTATTGACATCTCTATCTGTATTCATACACACATGGACAGCAGACTTAGCAGCAGCCACTTGGCGTCTTCCCCAGAGGTCCATGCCAGTCTGTGGCTAAAGACTCAGCGTGTGATCTCGCTTGCCTATAGAGTATATCATGAGAAATGCTGGATTGGAAGAAACACAAGCTGGAATCAAGATTGCCGGGACAAATATCAGTAACCTCAGATATCCAGATGACACCACCCTTATGGCAGAAAGTGAAGAGGAGCTAAAAAGCCTCTTGATGAAAGTGAAAGAGGAGAGTGAAAAAGTTGGCTTAAAGCTCAACATTCAGAAAATGAAGATTATGACATCCGGTCCCATCACTTCATGGGAAATAGATGGGGAATCAGTAGAAACAGTGTCAGACTTTTATTTTTCTGGGCTCCAATTTCACTGCAGATGGTGACTGCAGCCATGAAATTAAAAGATGCTTACTCCTTGGAAGAAAAGTTATGAACCACCTAGATAGTATATTCAAAAGCAGAGACATTACTTTGCCGACTAAGGTCCGTCTAGTCAAGGCTATGGTTTTTCCTGTGGTCATGTGTGGATGTGAGAGTTGGACTGTGAAGAAGGCTGAGCACCGAAAAATTGATGCATTTGAACTGTGGTGTTGGAGAAGACTCTTGAGAGTCCCTTGGACTGCAAGGAGATCCAACCAATCCATTCTGAAGGAGATCAGCTCTGGGATTTCTTTGGAAGGAATGATGCTAAAGCTGAAGTCCAGTACTTTGGCCACCTCATGTGAAGAGTTGACTCATTGGAAAAGACTCTGATGCTGGGAGGGATTGGGGGCAGGAGGAGAAGGGGACGACCGAGGATGAGATGGCTGGATGGCATCATGGACTCGATGGACGTGAGTCTGAGTGAACTCCAGGAGATGGTGATGGACAGGGAGGCCTGGCGTGCTGGGATTCATGGGGTCACAAAGAGTCGGACACTACTGAGTGACTGAACGGAACTGATAGGATCATCACCACCACGTGTACTTTCTCTCGTTCACAAGGACAAGTTAAGTACTTTATTAAACCAAAACATTCTGTGATGTTCCTAGTCCATTTGTCTGTAGACCACATCAGAAAAAATAAAATGACCTTCATTTAGCCTGATGTGTTCATACAGGATGAATCCTCTGTATGATAGCTCTTTATTAATTTGACGTTCAGAATATTGATGCCATGTTTTCTGGTTCATAGTATCATCTTAAGTAAAATTTACATAGGCTAATATTTTTGTTAGAATATCTAAGTTGAATGATGTTTTGCTAAAAAAAAATTACAGTAACTTTTATGAAGGAAGGTTTTATTTTGATTTTTAGAGAAAAGCTGGTTTTACTCACTGATCAGATGCCTATTAAAGACATCCTGTAAGGCCTAGTGGACTGAGCACTTTGGTTCACTCTGCTCTAATCAAGAACCCCCTTAAAATGAAAATAAAGGACTAAAGCGTACACAGACAGGAATAAAGACAAACAGGAGGGGAGACAGTCCAAACAAAAGATGCCACAACAATTTTTCAAGCAAGAGCACGAATTGTAAATGGCTTAGTGAGAGTGGATCCCAAAATAAACACTTTTCTCGCTGCAAAAAATGCTTCTCTGAATGCTTCAGGAATTCAAAGCTGGTCAAGAAAGGGGTGCAAGATAGGACTGAAAATGGGGGATTGGTGAAATGGACCTCCAGATTCCCCCTCCAGAACTTAAAGCCTAGTGACCGCCCTTCCTTTAACGGAGGCAGAAAACTGGAGTTTACTTTCTAGAGATTTGAAAAAGCTTCTTGGAGATATGGGGCACAGACCCAGCTGGGGCTAGGGGTGAGGCTTGAGGATAGCATCTTCTGCAATCAGGTAAGTTAAGTCCAGACTGGATATGAGGGTGACAGTCCTCTCAGGTTATGTTTCTGTTCACCTTCCTAGAGACTAGCCATCAGGCTTATTTCACCAGCCTTGAGGCTGAAGGGCTTGAGCCATCGACGGATGTGTGTGGATCCATTGTGAAACACCCTGCTCAGCCAGCTTTTGGGGGCTGCTTTTCACTAAACATGAGCAGATAGTCAGTGACCACTGGCTTTTTTTGTTATTATTAGTTTTTATTGGAGTATAGTTGCTTTACAATGTGGTGTTAGTTTCTACTGCGCAGCACAGTGAATCAGCTATATGTATACATATATCCCCTCCCTTTCGGATTTCCTTCCCATTTAGGTCATCCCAGGACATTGAGTAGAGTTCCCTGAGGTATGTAGTAGGTTCTCATTAGTTATCTACTTTATACATAGTAATTATTGATAGAATTCCTATAAATAGAGTCAGAGTCTGAAATACATGGGAAAAGGGAACCAGGGACAATGGAGGGAGATGGGAACTTTGAAACAACCTATATTTCTAGAAAGGAGAGAGAACATGTTATATCCACTAGACAAGAAAAGTATGGTAAATAATAATAAATATTTCAGAAAAGAACCGGACTCTTAAAAGTTAAATGTAATAACAGACTGAAACTGAGGAGGAAATGGAAATTTTTTTTTAAAAGTAAGTAAAACAGACACTTTAAAAAGATAATAGAAATGTTGGAAAAAGGTTGAAAAACTCTGAAAGAAGAACCAAAAGACAAACAGATGGAGAACAGGAGAGGAAAAAATAAGAAATTTAGAGGATCAACTAGGAAATCTATATAATTAGAATTCACAAAGAGACATCTATGGAAATAGAAAAGAGGAAATTATCACAGAGACAAAAAAATTTCTCAGAGACAAAGAACACACATTTCTGCTTGAGAGACCATACTGAGTGCCCATAAATGAAATTTTAAAAATGACATATAGGGAGGGAATCTTACTGTGCAGTTTTAGAATATCATGATTAAGGAGAAGCTCTGAGAGAAGGAAAATTAAAATGCAAAGCAGGTCACCTGTAAGGATGAGCAGTGGTCCTCCCAGTGTGAACCTCACAGCATCAGTGTCACCTGGCAACTTGGTAGAAATGCAGATTCTCAGGTCACCCTCAGACCTACTAACCCAGAAACACTGAGTGTTGGGCTCAATAATCAGTACCTCAGCAGGCCTCTGCCCCAGTTCTGATGCCTGCTGCAGTTTAAGAAATACTGCTGTTGAGAAGCAACGTTTCTTCTGCTCCCCAGACTAACATCCTTGAGTGTCGTGACAGAGTAAAACAGTCTGCAGAATCCTAAGGAACAGGATTTCTTGTCTCAACTCTGTCCACACCCAGCTGTCAATAAAGACGTTCAGTTCAGTTCAGTCCCTCAGTTGTGTCCGACTCTTTGCGACCCCATGAATCGCAGCACGCCAGGCCTCCCCGTCCATCACCAACTCTGAGTTTACTTAGACTCATGTCCATTGAGTCAGTGATGTCATCCAGCCATCTCATCCTCGGTCGTCCCCTTCTCCTGCCCCCAGTCCCTCCCAGAATCAGAGTCTTTTCCGATGAGTCAACTCTTCACATGAGGTGGCCAAAGTACTGGAGCTTCAGCTTTAGCATCATTCCTTCCAAAGAAATGCCAGGGTTGATCTCCTTCAGAATGGACTGGTTGGATCTCCTTGCAGTCCAAGGGACTCTCAAGAGTCTTCAACACCACAGTTCAAATGCATCAATTTTTCTGCGCTCAGCCTTCTTCACAGTCCAACTCTCACATCCATACATGACCACAGGAAAAACCATAGCCTTGACTAGACGGACCTTAGTCGGCAAAGTAATATCTCTGCTTTTGAATATACTGTCTAGGTTGTTCATAACTTTTCTTCCAAGGAGTACGCACCTTTTAATTTCATGGCTGCAGTCACCATCTGCAGTGGTTTTGGAGCCCCCCAAAATAAAGTCTGATACTGTTTCTACTGTTTCCCCGTCCATTTCTCATGAAGTGATGGGACCAGATGCCATGATCTTCGTTTTCTGAATGTTGAGCTTTAAGCCAACATTTTCACTCTCCTCTTTCACTCTCATCAAGAGGCTTTTTAGCTCCTCTTCACTTTCTGCCATAAGGGTGGTGTCATCTGCATATCTGAGGTGATTGATATTTCTCCCGGCAATCTTGATTCCAGCTTGTTTTTCTTCCAGTCCAGCATGTCTCATGATGTACTCTGCATAGAAGTTAAATAAGCAGGGTGACAATATACAGCCTTGACGTACTCCTTTTCCTATTTGGAACCAGTCTGTTGTTCCATGTCCAGTCCTAACTGTTGCTTCCTGACCCCCATACAGATTTCTCAAGAGGCAGGTTAGGTGCTCAAGTATGAAAAAAGAAAATGTCTCTACACTTGACTTTTTAGAAAGCTGGTGAAGGATATACTCCAGGAAAATGAGAATAAACCAGGAAAGACTGGGCAACCAGGCAGTGGGACTCCCACAGGAAAGAAGTCTCCTGCCAAAGTGAGACCAGGTTCTGTAAGAGGCTACGGTTTTATGGGATGGTTGTGTGAAGCCTCTGGAGCGAATCTGGTCATTTGCAGAATTTGTCATCCCAATCCACAGCTCCTTAGAGCTGAAAGAAGACTTTTCCTTCCATTTCCTCCCACTGACAGTGAGAAAATCAGTTCACACAGTATGGTAGATCAAGACACTCAAGTGGGAACAGAATCAGAATCTACTTGCTGGGGAACTGTGGTATGAACCGCTGCTTCACAGAACTCTAGTTTTGGCGGGTTGATTGACGTGTGGAACCCCAGTGTACATTTACTTTTTCTGGCTGGAAGCTGTAGTGGGGATACTGCTTTCTGATGTACATATGCGTCTTGAACCACACTTTAGGCACATCTGTACCGGCTGTTCTTACTGGCCAATCTTAAGCTTCATCTAGAGTTGTAAGACTGATCAAGATTTATTTGGTCACTTCATGGTCTTGAACCCATTTATTTAATTATGAGTTTTGAGAACCAAAGATGAGTCAGAGATTTTCTTCTATCACAAGTAAACCACAAGCTTGGGGGAAGACTTAAACTCACAAATTAGTCACAGCAGTGGTCTGACCTGTGAAAATGATTGTGGAAGTCCCTGCCTCAAAAGAGAGGTAGGGGAAAATTTTTTAATTTATTAGAGTTAATTTTTATCGTATATAATTCAATTATTTCAAATTCAAACAGTTGTTCAGTAAGTATCTTGTTTAGGGTCCTGGTGTCTTCTAGAACCTGTCCTTAAACTTTGTTTACATGAAAGGACTGAATAGAATGTATATTTGGGGGATCAAAGAAAGGATTGTTTTGTGTGTGGCATAAGGGCGTTTTCTACCTATATTCTTTTTTCATGCTTGTGAAAGTGTTAGTTGCTTAGTCTTGTCCAACTCTTTTGACCTCATGAACTACAGCCTGCCAGGGTCCTCTGTCCATGAAGTTCTCCAGGCAAGAATACTGGAGTGGGTTGCCATTTCCTCTTCCAGGGGATCTTCCCAACCCAGGGACTGAACCCAGATCTCCTGCATTGCAGGCAGATTCTTTACCGTTGGAGCCACCCGGGCCCTGATTATTGGAGGATCTCTGTATTAAAACTTTGTGGGCATCTTTATCATGTTCTTGATCCCAAAGATAATTATATTTCTCTGTTGAACTGGCTTTTAGCTGAAAGGATGGATTCTGTGCTCCTTACAGATCACTAATGATTCGTCAGGAATCTGTCTCCTTGCAGAAGCTTCCTCAATTGGCTTTATCCTTTGATCTACAGGACCCAGTGGACCAGTCTAAACATGTGTTCTTTTAATGAAACTTCTTAATTATCTTTTTAGAAAAAAGATGAGCAGAGACAGTTTATTTTTATCTGCACGGGAGAGGTTCTTTGCTTGCCAAGTCTCTCTGCTAAAAGAAGTCTAATATTACGGGGTTAGTTATTCCAGCCAAAGTAGTTTTCAAGGAAGCTTTTTTTTTTTTTTGGTGGGGATGGGGAGAAAAGAGAGGTTATTTTTGGAAATACAAATGACCTTTAATGTATTTGCAAATGTAATGTTTTCTTTTACAACTTGTAATACCTTTATAAATGGTGTTAAACTGGTGACTTACAAGTTACATATAGCAATCAGCATTTCCTTGGGGCCTGGCCGATTGTCCCAGTTCGTATAGTTAATGTGCTTGCTCCCTGGTTGTATGGAATGACCATGGACTCAGCAATTTGTTGGCTGCAATAACCATGGATGTGGTCAAAGTAATGTATTCTAAGAAAAGAGGGCATTGCAGCATGTTAAAAAAAAAAAATGGTTTCAGATTAAATTTCACTGCACATACCCTCTCTAAAAGGAAAATGCCACATGTGCATACCTTCTCTAAACAGCCAAGCTTGCATGACTTTACACAACAAACTGCAGAACATTCAGCTGCCTTTATGTTGTCCAACAGGCAGGAGACAGTTGAGACCACTGACAGATATATCTTCTTCACCAAGAACCTACAGTTTAATTGGTTTCAGGAATTCCAGTGTGATAAAACTTGATATTCTGGTTCCTCACAAAGAGTCTTCCACTCTGGGACTCTCTTCTCCATCTTTGGAAATAACTAACACAGTTTATATCCACTTAAGACTGTATGAGGGCTTCCCAGGTGGCTCAATGCTAAAGAATCCGCCTGCCAACATGGGAGACACAGGTTCAATCCCTGGGTTGGGAAGATCCTCTGGAGAAGGAAATGGTAACCCCCTCCAGTATTCTTGCCTAGAAAATCCCATGGACAGAGGAGCCTGGTGGGCTGCAACCATAGAGTCTCAAAAGAGTTAGACACAACTGAGTGAGTAACACTTTTCACACCTTTACATTCTTTGCAGGGTTCAGAGTATGAGAACAAATGGACACATTTCTCACACATGAGAATTACACATTTTGCCATGTTCCTAGGGATTGCAGACATGGAAATGCCAGAACTGGACTATTCTGGTCAGTGGCATCTCACATCTGAGCAAGAGGGGGCCCTAGTCTGCTTTTGAAGGGGACCCCCTGAGGACTCTCGTATACACAAGACAACACGCAGGGGCAGCAAGTCACATGGAGGGGAACTGGGTCCCAGTGTCCAGGGGCTGCAGAGCTTGAAACCTGAACCCCTGAACCCGTCAGGGGAGGAGAAAGCACAGCCTGGGCCCTGCAAACCAGAGGAAGAATGGGGCTACCCCCACAAAATGGGCGTCCAGGCAGACCGTCGCTGTTCCCCACCAGCCCCCCTCTGCACCTCCTCCTTCCTGTCCCCAACCCCGTCTTTCTCCCCACTGCTGCCAGAGTAGCCTTTCCATCCGATGTTGTCAGCCACCATGTGAAATCCTCTGTCCTCCCCCCATACATGAGTGATCTTGAGATAAAGGCCAAATGACTGACACGGTTTACAGGGTCCCACTTGACCTACTCTCATCTCCTCCCAGCTCCTCACTCTTGTGCTTCCTGTTTCTCCCGTCTTCACTCAGGACCTCCCACCATCAAGGCTGTCTTCCATTTCTTTAAGGGGAAAAAGCTTTGCCTTGCTCTCACTTCCTTTTTTAATATTCCCTTTTGTTTATATTTTATTTTAAATTAATTTTTATTGGAGTATGCAGTGTTGAGTTAGTTTCTACCGTACAGCAAAGTGAATCAGCTGTACGTATACATATAGTCCCTCCCATTTGGATTTCCTTCCCATTGAGGTCACCACAGAGCATTGGGTAGGGTTCCCTGCGCTATACAGCAGATTATCACTAGTCATCTGTTTTATACATAGTACTGTAAATATGTCAACCCAGTCTCCCAGTTTGTCCACCTCCCCTTCCCCCTTTGGTATCCATGTTTGTTCTCTGTGTCTGTGACTCTGTTTTTGCCCGCCTGCATGCATCAATATATGCTATCTATCTTTCTCTTTCTGACTACTTCACTCTGCTGACAGTCTCTAGGTCCCTTGCTTCTGCTCAGAACACTAGCCTCCCCTTTGCCAGGGGAAGTTTGCTGGTGGCCACACCCCTCCCACCGCTTTGTAGGAGTCTGTCCTTTCGTCTTTACGTGTCCCTGTGGTGGCTGCTTCCTCTTGCCTGCCTGTTCCCCCAACTAGAATTTCAGTGCTGTGAGGTCAGGAATGACATCCATCTTGTTCCCTGCCAGGCCATCAGCACACTCAGAGCAAATACCACCATATAAAAGTGGTAAGTTGAGTTTGGTTCTGCTTAAAGGTATTTGGCAAAGTAGGCTGAAAAACGAAGTTAACGACAGAGTGAAACCATTATTGTTGGACCTGAGAAGCCAAGGCTGAAATGCCTGGGCCTCCTGTTTTTCCCGTGGCCTCTGAGCAGTCTAAGGCCACCATCTGCATTCCAACTGACCCAGCCCCCAAGTCTGTATTTGTCCACAAGGGACTGATTATACTTGACCTCAGCAATGATGTGACCAAGGAACACCTTGTACTACCAACAAGCATAAATAACCAAAATATTCGTGGTCCTTAAGATGGATTTGCACAAGGCTGAGATGCCTTCCATTGCTAAGAGTATAGGTTTTTGAACAATGGAAGGATGGCATTTCCACATTAACTTAAGTAATGGAAAAAGATACACAGTTTTGTTATTTGTTAAAAGATTGCACATCTTCTGCCAAAAATATTATTTAGCTGCAGTGCTTTTAATGTGTTCATCAATTTTGGCATTTATCCATATTTGGAGAAAAATTAAAACTTGGAGTTGAATTGAATCTTTGTCTCCTAGAAGTGGTTATTTGTGACCCCACTCTGTTATGAAATAGTTTATTTTGAAGGTTTTAAGTGATTAAAAAGATTTTTTTAACTCATTTTTTTAATGTAGTTGTCTTTTTTAAAAAGCCCTTCTTGTTTGGTAGAGAACAAGTTTGTTTGTTTTTTTAAACTGGTACATATCAGGTGGTTATTTGCCAGTTAATCTGAGAGCTAATATGAAGCTGGTATTTGGATTTAATTCAGTTCCATTAGAACAGAGTTAAAATCTTGTGATACAGGGCCCATTATCCTGGCAGTTGTGAGGGGTTTTTGTACTGGGACATAGCGCTGACAAAGACACACTGTACAGGCTCCATTTATAACTGAGCACTTTCACACTGCAATTTAGGAGGTGTGCAGCTCAGGAAATTGCCGGCTTTGGCCGGAGCACACTTTAACTGCAAGGAAAATTTTATTCGTCACTCAAGTAATTGGCAGTTTTAATACCTTGTTCATAATTACCTTATAAACAAACGAATGCACAAACCAAAGATTGTGTGGCCTGTTATCTAACTTGTAGCCTTCTTTGAGCAATGTGATAGACACCTGTGGGTCTCCCTCTCCCTCCCACCAGCTACTAGTTTGCTCCATTTATTGCGAACCTGTGGCTGTTTCTTCTGGTTAAATAGAAGCGTAGCTCTGCTAGCTAGCCCCAAACAACCTGGGGACCAAAACCAGATGCAGAATTTGATGGGAGGCAGTGCCTACATACCAGACAGGGAGGGAAGGAGATGAGAGGGGGTGCTTCAGGGTTACTATGCTGTTTGGTGGAGGGGACATCCTGGTAATGCAAACAGTTGGGCTAAATGCATTTAAGAGAACATTTTTGTCCCCCGAAATGTGGTCTTTTTTTAAACCCACACACCCTGACCCTGTGGCCCTGTGGCTTGTTTGTTGGACTGAATCCATCTCCGGGATGTAGAAACCGACTAATTGTCTCACTTGCCTTACCCTGTGCCTCACAGCTAGATCAAGGGGTTTACATGATGATGACTCCAGATGCGGGAAATGGTCAGAATCAGAGGTCGTGGCTGACTTAACTCTAAACAAAGTCTGTTAAGACTTTAAGGGAATCTCAGGAGCTGATAATTGTAACTTATACATGGGACTGCTAATCCCCCCGCCTTTTGCTGAACCTTACTGTTTTCACAGAGTTCAGCTATTAGGATATAAATCACCCATGCTTGTTGCCTTATGTAGGATTATTTTTAAAATGGCATTAGATTTTTCAGATGACTTGGGTTAAAAAAGACAATTCCTGACAGTCCTTAGAGGTAACACATGGAGGTTTTTCAACAATGTTTTGAAAGTTTTGTTAGTTCTTTGTTATTGGAATAGATTTAAAATGTATGGCCTGTTTTCTCCCCTTACTGGGAAAAGCAGCACCTGGCATTTGCAGGTATTTGGGAAGCTGGCCTTCTTCTCTGTTGGGTGCTAAACACATGCAAACTCCTGGGTTCCTCTTAATCCACCTGGGGTGAAACCCCATTTTTAGGGCCTCCTTAGTGTTGGCATTGGAGAAGGAAATGGCAGCCCACTCTAGTTCTTGCCTGGAGAATCCTAGGGACAGAGGAGGCTGGCAGGCTGCAATCCATGGGGTCACAAGAGTCTGACACAACTGAATGACTGGGTACATAGTGTTGGCATGATGATGGTTCAGTGAGCTGGTGTGCACCCCCAGAGGAGTTTGGAGTCAGTAGTTCAGCATTTTTGCAAGTGTGAGAAGTTGCAGGCCCTTCTGGAGGTGCATCTTCATGTAAGCACGTTCATACCAAAATATGTTTGTATTCAATGAAACAGCCTTCAGGGAGTGCTACGGGACCAAAAGGGAGTTACTCTGTGAGGTGGGAGTGCTTAGATTTCATAGGTTAAAAGCTATAGTTTGCTAATTTAAACACCAGAGAGATGTTATGATTAAATGGCATAATATATGAAAAATGTCTAGCATAGGTCTTGGCTTTTAATATGTCCTCAGAGAAGGCAATGGCACCCCACTCCAACACTCTTGCCTGGAAAATCTCATGGACAGAGGAGCCTGGTAGGCTGCAGTCCATGGGGTCGCTAAGAGTCAGACACGACTGAGTGACTTCACTTTCACTTTTCACTTCACGCATTGGAGAAGGAAATGGCAACCTACTCCAATGTTCTTGCCTGGAGAATCCCAGGGACGGGGGAGCCTGGTGGGCTGCCCTCCATTGGGTTGCACAGAGTCGGACACGACTGAAGCGACTTAGCAGCAGCAGTGTTACTAGAAGTTGAAGGTGAAGGTGAAGGTGAAGTCGCTCAGTCGTGTCCAACTCTTTGCGACCCCATGGACTGTAACCTACTAGGCTTCTCCGTCCATGGAATTCTCCAGGCAAGAATACTGGAGTGGATTGCCATTTCCTTCTCCAGAGGATCTTCCCAACCCAGGGATCGAACCCGGGTCTCCCGCATTGGGGGCAGACGCTTTAACCTCTGAGCCACCAGGGAAGCAGTGTTACTAGACTCCTTATATATTCTAAAATGGACTTCCCATTCTGCCTGCCAACACAGAAGATGTAAGAGATGCAGGTTCGATTTCTGGGTTGGGAAGATCCCCTAAAGGGGAGGGCATGGCAACCCATTGCAGTATTCTTGCGTGGACAATCCCGTGGACAGAGGAGCCTGGTGGGCTGCAGTCCATAGGATCTCAAAGAGTCAGACAGGACCAAATCAACTTAGCACGCACCCATGCACATTCCAAAACTGAGGGGTAGAGACACAGTTTCAAAGGCGCTCACAGTATGGCAGAAGAGACCAACAGCATAAAAAGTGCTGCGTCAGATGCAGCAGAGGATTTTGTGGAAATACATGAGAGGTGCTCCTGTGGTGAGAGGCACATGAGTCATAATAATGCAAAAGAACTTAACAACTTACAGACCCAGAAACGTTTTAATGCCTCTTTTGTTACCTGAACATTATTGAATGAACTGTTTCAGTATTAACAAATCTCTGGCCACGGGCATTAGTATTTGCAAGAATCCTCTGGTCAGAAATATATTAATGAACTCAAAGCACTCTACGAATGTGGCTATTAGTAACAAAGATACACATACAATCTCATTTCTAAATTTTCCTCTTAAGTGAGGTTTACCTAAGACTATGTTAGAGATAGGCAGATGACACCACCCTTATGGCAGAAAGCAAAGAGGAACTAAAGAGCTTCTTGATGAAAGTGAAGGAGGAGAGTGAAAAAGCTGGCTTAAAACTCAACATTCAGATAACTAATATCATGGCATCCAGTCCCATCACTTCATGGCAAATAGATGGGAAAACAATGGAAACAGTGAGAAACTTTATTTTCGAGGGCTTCAAAATCACTGCAGATGCTGACTACAGCCTGAAATTAAAAGACGCTTGCTCCTTGGAAAAAAGCTGTGACCAATCTAGACAGCATATTGAAAACCAGAGACATTACTTTGCCAACAAAGGTCCATCTAGTCTAATCTGTTGTTTTTCCAGTAGTTATGTGTGGATGTGAGAGTTGGACTATAAAGAAAGCTTGAGCACTGAAGAAGTGATGCTTTTGAACTGTGGTGTTAGAGAAGGCTATTGAGAGTCCCTTAGACTACAAGGAGATTCAACCAGTCAATCCTAAAGGAAATCAGTCCTGAATATTCATTGGAAGGACTGATGCTGAAGCTGAAACTCCAATACTCTGGCCACCTGATGCAAAGAACTGACTCATTGGAAAAGACACTGATGCTGGGAAAGATTGAAGGCAGGAGAAGGGGACGACAGAGATAAGGTGGATGGATGGCATCACCGACTTAATGGACATGAATTTGAGTAAACTCCAGGAGTTGGTGACGGACACGGAGGCCTGGCATGCTGCAGTCCATGGGGTCGCAAAGAGTTGGACGTGACTGTGCAACTGAACTGAATGCCTAGAACTGGCCCCACGTGACTTATATGACATACGAAGTTCCACTTAGAGCCTTCAGATTATTTCATTGTCCTTGGGCTGTGAAGAAAAGACCCTTCTTTTTAGGTACACTCTGCCATCATCCAACCCTCTCTCCCTTGACATTTTATTTTCTCTTGCCTAGTAGATCTAAGAAGCCCAAGCTGCCTGGTCTGATATGACAGTTAAGATGGTTTTTGCACATCAATTTGGTTCCTGTTTTCAGCAAGATTGTCATTTAATGTTGAATCTCCCCCTTGAAAACTGTTGTAGCGATGGCCTTTTAATAGCTTTGAACTTGGCCTCTGTCTTGTTGCTGTTTGTTTTTTTCATTTGTGGTCTAGTGTAGTGATCATCAGTAGAACTTTCCATGATAGTGGGGATGTTCTGTATGTGTAGTGATCCATTTGACCGGTACCAGGCAAATGTGGCTATTCAGGACCTGACACGTGGCTACTGTGACTAAGGAACTGAACATTTAATTTTAATTTAAATGTAAAGAGCTATAGTAGCTGTGTGGCTTCCATATTGGACACCATGATCTGGTGTTTAAGACAGTGTCAAGCTTTTTTAAAATCTCCTTGTTCCCAGGGATTGTTTAGACTGGCGTGCTCTTAACTAATACTTTTGTAATATTCAAAACCTTAGAGTATATCCACTAGTTTTGAAGAATACAGCAATGCTTTGAAACTTGCTGTTTCTTAAAGAAAAACAGATTTGTCCATGATGGCTTTTAAAAAGCCCGATATAATGAGTATTTTAAGTTCATTTGCACCTCTAGTATGTATACTTTTCAAGAAAAGAAGTAGAGATGGATTAATAGGGAACTAACAGACCAGGATCCAGAATGCCAACTTCGCGCTAGTCATTTCACATCTCATTTCATAAAACGATAAGGAAGAAAGCCCATTAACCAAATAACAGAAAGAAAAAAATCAGTTTAAATGCATTGCCTTTAGACAACCACAGCTGTTAAACACGCCCAGATTTATATAGGAATGTTTTTCATATTTCTAACTTTATGATCTATTATTTAGTGAAACATTGAAGTAACTAAAGAATTGCCGTTTTAAAAGTGCTCTTTAGAGCAGTCAGTTTCCCATATTTGTGAAGAACAAGTTAGAAATAGTATTTTTCACCTTTCAGATTGTTGTACCATTCATCCTGTTATCTGTGCCATTCTTTAAATCCAGAGCTGGAAACAAAATTGTGGAAATATTACCTGAACATCTGAGACAATTTCAGTCCTTGAAACTTTGGACCTGAGTGGCAATAATATTTCAGAACTTAAAACTGCACTTCCACCCCTACAACTCAAGTATCTGTAAGTCAAGTTGTTTTTAAAAAAATTTTCACCTGTGATGAAAATATTGTGCTATATTAAAAAAGAAACAACTTTTATGATAGAGACCAAATAGAGACTTTTTTTAACCACTGTCTTCATTTACTTCTTACACTTTTGGATTGCAAAAAAATGAGTTCTCCTTTGACTACTATAGAGGAACCAAGTGCTTCTTTAAAAAATTAATTGAAAGTAAGCCACTGGTGTGTTTTATTAATAAATGAATTTCACAAAAATTAGATAAGCATCTCTAACAGATGTTTGTAATCTTCAAATGTTTTAATCACTCTTTCCCTAGAAATATGTGAATCATAGTTGATATTGGCCTTCAGCAACCTAAAGAGTTAATTATTTTAATGTCCATTGTAACAAATAATAGCTCAGCCCTCTGAACAAGTATTTCTATACAGAGAACATATGCACTTTAACTTCTCAAAGAGAAACTCAGCTTCAGACTTTCAACAGGTATATCAACAGCAACCGAGTCACATCCATGGAACCCGGGTATTTTGACAATTTGGCTAGCACACTCCTGGTGTTGAAGCTGAACAGGAACCGAATCTCAGCGCTTCCACCCAAGATGTTTAAACTGCCCCAACTGCAACACCTGTAAGTAAAATGTTCTCTTAGACATGCTGTCCTCACCTCCTCTAAACCCTTGGCATCTCCTCCCTAAATCCACCACGTGGCAGAAGGAGTTTAGAAGCAAGGATGTAGCTACCTTTCTTCTGAGAGCTGGAGGTGTAGAATCTGCATCAGAAAGACCCTTAGAAATCACCCAATGCAGTCTTCTGCCTGAGAAGGCAGATTGGGTGTTCCTACGAGTGGAGAGTGTAGTCATTGAACACCTCCGTACAAAGACATCATGATGGCAGTGAAGATGTGACTCTCCATGGAGCTGCAGATGGTGAGGATAATACCAACAATGACTGCAGGGGCCCTGGCAGCTTAAGGAGCTATGAAGAACTGTCTCATTAATAACGGTGAACAGGCTCCTCCAATATAGTGGTTTTCAGCCTTGGCTGCACATTACAGACACTTGGGGAGCTTTTAAAAATCCCAGTGCCCAGGCCACACCCTACACCAATTACATTAAAACCTCTGGGAGTAGGATCCAGGCTTCAATAATTTTTTAAAACTCCCCAGGTAATTCCAGGGTGCCAACAAGATTAAGAATGACTCCCTTAAAGAGAAAGCATTAAACACAGGGCAAATCGTGACAGAGGGGAATCGACTTTTGTAAGCAGTTGAACAGGATAAGCTTGACGATCCAGCTCCTGAACAGACCTCATGTTTTAACATGATATTCAGTACTCCCATTCTGGATGACTTTTAAAACCAATATTAATATGTTTAGTTCTATAGTGAATGGACAACAGTTTAGAAACTCAGGTGCAGTCTGGTGTCCGTATTTTATCGTTCTGAAAATGCATCCCATGTGTCGGAGGGGAATTTGTTCACTGCTAATAAATCAAAATTCTTCTCAATAAAAATGTTTAGAAATTTAAAATATCTTCTGTAATTTAATGCAGGCCAGTTTAACTGTGTTGTCGTAATGTCAAATTTTATTACTACCCCCAGAATTTGTCATATAAGCTAACTGTTTAACATCCAATGCAGTGAACTCAACCGAAACAAGATTAAAAACGTAGATGGGCTCACTTTCCAAGGGCTTGGTGCTCTGAAGTCTCTGAAAATGCAAAGAAATGGAGTGACAAGACTTATGGATGGAGCTTTCTGGGGGCTGAGCAACATGGAAATCTTGTAAGTGTGGGTGGTCAGTTCCTGCTTGGGCAGTGTGATCCTGAAATGCTCAGTAAGCATTCAGCAGCTTTTCTTTGAAATCCTGTGTTACAGCCTCATCATTGATAATCTTATAATTTAATATTTAGTTTTGTTTCAGATGTTGTGACTGGGAATGTAGAAGCATAGTATTTTCTGGTGATATTTTGTATAACAAAAGCTACACACCTCAATAGGCATATGTAATAGGTTGTAATCGTGTCCCCTTTGAAGAGTCTCGATAATAAACTTAGGATCTTGCTTTTGACTCTTGTTGTCAATGTAGGCAGCTGGACCATAACAACCTAACAGAGATTACCAAAGGCTGGCTTTACGGCTTGCTGATGCTGCAGGAACTTCATCTCAGTCAGAATGCCATCAACAGGATCAGCCCTGATGCCTGGGAGTTCTGCCAGAAACTCAGTGAGCTGTGAGTAGCCTGCTATTCTCCTCAGGTTTGAGAGCAGGAATCATGCCAGAGCATGAGCTTCTTACCACTGATCTGTGAAATTTTCATAACAGAGTTTCCAAGGTGACAGATTTTTTCTTTTTTGTTCACATGCAACCTAGGCATAGTTTTTTTTGTGAGAAGTTGAAGCTAGCTTCAACTTCAGCAACTGCTGTTTCAGTTCTGTGGCACAGGGGCTAAAGCAATGGTGGTGATTTTCAAATAAAAAGATTTTAATTACTAGGATTAGAAATAATGTTTACCTGAGTATTATTAAGAAAGAGGAGTTTTAAAATAAGGATTATTGTGGTAATATATATTACTTTTTTTTCCTACAAATCACTGCTTTGAATTGGAAAATAAAAGCTATTGTTGATTTTTTTGTTGTTGTTCATTTTCTCTTTACAGGGACCTAACGTACAATCACTTATCGAGGTTGGATGATTCAAGCTTCCTGGGCCTAAGCTTGCTAAATACATTGCACATTGGGAATAACAGAGTCAGCTACATTGCTGATTGTGCCTTCCGGGGGCTTTCTAGCTTGAAGACTTTGTAAGTTACACATTTTGGAAGTTACACATTTTGTTCTCCGTGCATGAAGCTAATTGGTTCCTAAGCATGCCTACTTTTCTCCAAGCATATTTCCTTTGTTGTGAAGGAAGTGTGTACAGCCTCAGAAGAAGTGTCTTAATCTTTCCCAGATCAGTTTGATTAAAATCAGTCCATTTCATCCAGATGTGTTCTTAGAGGGATTAGAAGGAACAGTGATCAGATTGGTGAGGTGATTACAGTTAGCCTTCTCAGAATCTCCAGGAAGTTGGTAACTGCTCAAGAGGCAAACAATTTTAAATCCACTAATTTTTTTCTTCGTAAAAATGCAGATTAAAAATTAACCAGAGCAAGAAAGATATATAAAGGGCAGCAAAGGAAGATGCCTGTTTGTGAGACCAGTTCTATCCAGACTTGATCTCTGTCCCAAGAGAAGGAAGAGAGAGTGGGATCAATTGACCTTTGAAAAAGCTCTCAAATATTCATTTGAATGTTGTGCAATGGGCTCTGGATTTTTGCACTGTCAGAAACTTTTGCTCTGTACACTGTTTGAAGCATTACATAATTGAAAAGTATGTTGTATGCTTTGGCAACCTGCTCCTTGTGTGGTTGGAACAGTGGTTTTAAAGTTCACCGTATTTTTCAGGCTATTCAAGTCTTTCAGAATTTAGTCATCTTGATAGAGGAGTTCATAGGACCAGAGTCAACTATCCTAATTTCAGGCAAAAGTGTAAAATGTTGTTGAGGAAGGAGGTAAGAAGTATGTTGAAGAGAGAAAGAGTTTTCTATTGTTTTGAAAGAGGCAGAGATGATATGGGGAGTTATGAGGGATTTACTAGAAATTACATGATCTTAGCTTTCCAAGCATGTCTCTAATAGGGAACGCTTTCTTGGTGGCACAGTGGTTTAGAGTCCACCTGGCAATGCAGGAGACATTTTGGTTTGATGCCTTATCCAGGTGGATTTCACGTGCCACAGAGCAACTAAGCCCATAAGCCACAACAACTGAGCCCATACTCTAGAGCCCGAGGACCGCAACTGCTGAAGCCCACATATCCCAGGGAAAGCCCAGACATAGCAGTGAAGACCTACCCAGTGCAACTGTAAATTAATTAATTACATAAATAAAAAACCAATCTCATCTGGGCCACTTTGATTAAAAAAAAAAATAAAAAACAAAAAACGGCCTGTATCTTTTGTTACATATCTGGAACAGTTTCAATATCTTTCCTTTTTAACTAGAGATCTGAAGAATAATGAAATTTCCTGGACCATTGAGGACATGAATGGTGCTTTCTCTGGGCTTGACAAACTGAGGCGCCTGTGAGTATGATTTGCTTCATCATTTGTGTCACTCTTTGACCCAAACATTTTGGTTTTTGTTTTCGGCCATGCTGCATGGCTTGAGGGGTCTTAGTTCTCCAACCAGGAATTAAACCCGGAGTCACAGCATTTGAAGCCCTGAGTCCAACCACTCGACCACCAGGGTGTTCCCTAAACATTTTATCTTAATCAGACTCAGTTCCACATGCAAGCTGACATCTTCAAAGAATTGTGAAAAAAGGTGCTCAATCTGGTTGCTACCTTTTGTCATTTCCCCACATGACTACTGTTATACAGGAAGTGTTATTAATTAGGTTTTCTTCCTTGGTTATAGTGCTTTTACTCTGCATTACTGGGTTATTGCAGCTGATTTTAATATCCAGATAAGAATTTTCAATTGTCTTGAGAACGTAGACTCTTGGGATTACTGTTGTGTAAAGGTTAGTGCACTTACTAAGTTAGCATTTGAAATGTCACAGGAATGTTTAAATGAAGTGATCCAGTGACCAGTGATCATTGGTGGATTATCAGTCGATTCCAAGCAGTACAGGATAAAAACATGTTTCTATTTGGCCACAAAATGGCCTTGCAGATGAGCAAATTCTGTGTTTTAAATGAGTAGCTTTCAAATTGACATCCATTTAGTTCTAAACTTCTGAGTGATGAAGGTATCCATGGAGTGGGTGGGTAAGGAGACAGTCTCCACTGTTACCTGCTTTATTTATGAGTGTTCTGAGACATTTTACTTGGAATAAGTTTCTGCCTCTTTGAAAAAAATCACTGCTTTACTTTACTCATCAGAGTAACTTTTGAATACCTGTTTTTGCTGGGTTCTCTGTCAAATGCTTTGCAACCATGCTGAACTGAAATCAGTGTCACGGATATGTTTTTTAAGGATGTATTGTTTAATTGAGAAAATAGAATATTCACAAATGGTTAAAAAGCAGTTCTTTTCATGAGAATTGCACTCCAAAATGGCTTTTTACTAACTGTTCTATTATAACTTTTTTTTTTTTAAAGAATACTCCAGGGAAACCGGATTCGATCCATTACCAAAAAAGCCTTCACTGGTTTGGATGCATTGGAACATCTGTGAGTAGCAGGAGTTTAGTTACCTTAAAGACAGTCTGCAATGGTTATCCCCTTATTTGTCATGGAAGATAACACAAACCAGAATGTAATTTTGTTGCTATCCGCTCATATAAAATGTACGCATCTATCCATCCTTTGTCTGTCTACCTACCTACTTGTCTGTCTATACCTGTATGAAAGTGTAAGTGCACAGATACATGTTTCTTTTGCATTTAAGGGTGTTTCTTTCCATCATTTGGGGGTTTTCTTTAGTTATGTTTCTCAAGCAGTGGCATATTTAATTTTTTTTAAACTACTATTTCTTATGTACCCACTGCACATCAAGCATTATGCCAGGTATTTATTTCTATTTCTCAATCCTCATGAGAAAACTATTTAATAGCTATTGTTATCTCAGTTTTTAAGTTAAGACGTGGAGGTTCTAAGAGTTCCTTGCTTAAATTGAACATTTAAGAGGGTGACTTGCAAGGTCAATAAAGATGATTCCCACCCCGCAACCCCAGTTCCTGAGAGTGACTGGAGAGTTGTAACACTACTTGGAGAGCTTTTGTTTGTTGTTGCTGTTGTTTAATTATAAAAAGCATGCAGCCTGTTTTTCCTCCTCTTATTCTCATTCTCTTTTGCTCCTGACCTCTAAGTTAGCAGCTGGCAGGAGCAGGGCTCAAACCAGGGCAGCCTCTCCCATCACAGCAGCTGTCTCCTTCACAACCTCTGCCTGCCCGGGAGCTGGAGGCACACGTTTCTGAAATGACAGTTAGGGACTCAGATGTTTTCAGATACGAAGAGCGGAAGCTAGCCAGCCTCAGTGGGAGTCAACACCTGCAGCAGCGCAGAGCCACCCACTTCTGATAACTATGGGTGAATGTACATATTGATATGTACAGTGGGAGTCTGAAGCAGTATACCGTGTGTCCAGCCTGACTTTTAATGTTTATAGCCGAAGGTTTTATTGTATATTAACCTGGACAGTAGAAGTTAATCATTTAAAATGCACAGTTGGTTTGTACCATCACTGGTGCTGTGTGCATAGTGATTATCTGCAGCACTCTCTTGTCATCTTCCCGCTGAGCCCTGGGTTGCAGAAAGCTCTGGATGGCCAGCCATGGCCGCAGTGCCGCAGTCCAGGCTACAGTGGGGTGACTGTGCAGAGGGCGGGCCAGTATTACTGGGCTTCCTGAAACAAGTTATTTTCAAAGGGAAACTAGCCAAAAGGGTTTGTCATCTGAGCCTTCCACTTTTGGGAAAGTGAAATTAGTGGATCCATGGAGCATTAACATCTCCTTTAGTTTCCTAAACCTTCTTAACTCTCCCAGCGTCTTTCTTTGCCCTCGTTTGGGACCTTGATTCTGTCTTCTCTTGCCTCTCATCTCATTCAGAATCCCCTTTGTCCACTCTGAATCCTGTAAAGGAAAAGAGAGTAGTACAGGCGGGAAGGACTTTAATTCAGACTGCTTGTTAGCACCAGTGGAAAAAAAAATCAGCCCAGAATATTCTCTCATTTTATGAACGTCCTGCCTGAAGTGGTTGTTTGTTGGTTTGTTTGTTTTAGTAAGTACCTCCTGTCTGAACACCTACCTGTCTCCCCATTAGTAAGTTGTATGTATCAGGAGAGGCTAGTGACTAAGAACATCGGTTTTGAGATTCAAAATAATTGAGTTCAAATCTCATCTGCCCCTTTCATGCTGAGCCAAGGTGGTTATACCATCTTTTTTTGTGTTGCAGTGAGGAATAAAATGTAATAATGTGTAAACAAAAATCACTTAACATGGTTGCATGTCACAGAAGATATTCTATATGTGATGGTTTTTTAAAAGCATAATTATGAGGAATTTTAAATGTGTATTTAAGTTTCTAAAGTTTACTATTTGAATAATGAGAAATACAAGAAAATAACATGGCAGAACGGGTTAGGCCCTTAAGAGTCAAAAAATCTGTATGTGGTGATACAAAATCTCTCTCACTGTAAGAGAATCTGCCTCTGAATCAGATATCCTATCCTTGTTGAACACAAGCCTCCTGATGAGTTCTTGGATCACCCTATCTGTACATTTCAGCACATAGAATATTTTGGGGGTGAGTTGGGGGTACGCATCATGGGCCCAACCTGTGCCTGCAGGCACATAGTGACTATAATTTCCTCTAATGTATTTGATTTGGTGGCTTTTTCAGAGACCTGAGTGACAACGCAATCATGTCATTACAAGGCAATGCTTTTTCACAAATGAAGAAGCTTCAACAACTGTAAGCATTTCTTTTCTTTCCAAGAGTTTCACATAAAGCATTGAGGGGCCAGCTGTCAAGGGATGGGGCATCCTGGCTTATGCATCTGTAGAAAGCATGTGGCACGTTCATCACGTTACTTAACTTTTATTACCAGAAAGCAGGAGGAGTGGGGGTTTTGTTCCATTTGTTGCAAAGAGGAGTTTCTTTTTCTTAGACATGCGATTTAAATTTGTGAGACCCAGTATAGCGCAGTGGCTCATCATCGTAACCAGTTTTCAGTACTGAGATATTTTTAGCGTTGCTGTACTTCTGTCTCTCCCTTCAGTAAGAACAACAACAACAAAATGGTGCTAGTTCCCTGTCTTGGATTTTAAGATGCACTATAGAATATTTATTCCATGGGATGTGTGTATTTGGTTTCTCCATTCAATGCTTTGTTAATATTTACTTGAATTTAGTTTACTTGTAGAAATCTGCATTTCATACAAAACAGATTGAATGTAATTACTCTCCTCAGGCACTTAAATACATCAAGCCTTTTGTGCGATTGCCAACTGAAATGGCTCCCACAGTGGGTGGCGGAAAACAACTTTCAGAGCTTCGTAAATGCCAGTTGTGCCCATCCTCAGCTGTTGAAGGGAAGAAGTATTTTTGCTGTTAGTCAGATGGCTTTGTGTGTGGTGAGTGGAACTGTGGTCTTTGCCTTTTATTCATTTTTCTTTTTTTTCCTCCCATTTATCCAAAGAATGGATTTGCATAAATTTATATACCCTACATGAAGCTCTTATTTCTGCTGAGGTGGATGAGAATGGATATGTAGTTTGCTGATGATTGCAGTTTTTACTGATGAAAACATTTTTTTTTTCTGTAATTTCTTCCTCTTTGTGTTGGCATCAGGGTGGTCTAGTGGAAAGAGAGTGACATTATCTTGAGAGAACTGGAGGATAGTAGCAGCCCTGCTATTTAATTGCAAGTCCTAAAACTCGGTCTTCTAATCTGTGAAATGGGAATACTGCTGTCTGCCCTCCCCAAATCCAGGGGTTGTTGAGAGGTTCTCTTGAGTTCAGTGAAGAGACTGACTTGAATCTTGTGCAGATGCTGTTTACAGGGAATAGAAAGAGACAATTATTAGCTAGTGATTTATAGACTACTAAAAATTTTATTGTCATTGTTCAGTTGCTGAGTCGAGTCCAACTCTTTGCAACCCCATGGATGGTAGTATATCAGGCTCCTCTGTCCTCACCTGTCTCCCAGAGATTGCTCAGATTCATGTCCATTGAGTCAGTGTTGCTATCTAATATTTTACTGTTGGTGAGTAAAAAATTACAAGTAACAGAAAGTTTGAGTTTATTGTAAATAAATTTAAGGGCCATTGTTTTATTACACATCTAAGCCTCTCAGCATAGATGTCTGCTTACCCAAATTCAGAGAGCTAGTTAGCAGATGTGGCTCAGACGCCCAGGTTTCCGTCTCTCTGGTGTGTACTGCATTCAGTTCAGTTCAGTCACTCAGTCGTGTCTGACTCTTTGTGACCCCATGGACTGCAGCACTCCAGGCTTCCCTGTCCACCACCAACTCCCAGAGCTTGCTCAGACTCATGTCCATTGAGTCAGTGATGCCATCCAACCATCTCATCCTCTGTCGTCCCGTTCTCCTGCCTTCAGTCTTTCCCAGCATCAGGGTCTTTCCAGTGAGTCAGTTCTTCACATCAGTTGGCCAAAGTATTGGAGTTTCCGCTTCAGCATCAGTCCTTCTAATGAATATTCAGGACTGATTTCCTGATCAGTCTGGACTGGTTGGATCTCCTTGCAGTCCAAGGGATCCTCAAGAGTCTTATCCAACACCACAATTCAAAAGAATCAATTCTTCAGCACTCTGTTTCTTTATAGTCCAACTCTCCCATCCACACATGACCACAGGAAAAACCATAGCCTTGACTAGACAGACCTTTGTTGGTAAAGTATTGTCTCTGCTTTTTAATGTGCTGTCTAGGTTGGTCATCACTTTTCTTCTAAGGAGCAAGTGTCTTTTAATTGCATGTCTGCAGTCACCATCTGCATTGATTTTGGAGCCCCCAAAATAGTCTGTCACTCTTTCTATTGTTTTCCCATCTATTTCACATGAAGTGATGGGACCAGATGCCATGATCTTCGTTTTCTGAATGTTGAGTTTTAAGCCAGGTTTTTCACTCCCCTCTTTCACCTTCATCCAGAGGCTCTTCAGTGCTTCTTCGCTTTCTGCCATAAAGGTAGTGTCATCTGAGGTTATTGATATTTTTCCCAGCAATTGATATTTCTCCTGGCAATTGATATTTCTCCCAGCAAGTCTACTGCATTACTCTGCTGTTTACTATCTGATGTCATGGAGACCTTTGTGAAACTAAATTTGCGTATAGAACATGAAATCAAAATTCACTTGAATTTTAGTATGTGTGTTAAGATATTACAGAGCCCAATTCTACTTTTGCCTTTAAATTTTATTTAAAACTGCTTTGCCTACAATTGTTAAGTACAAGAAACACATATATATATATTTTACATTGCTGCATTAAGTGGTGCCAACAGTTTGTGCAAATAAAATATCTAATGTAGCTTTTGGATCTAAATAAGCATTTGGCATTCATTTGTAAGGGCCTGAGCTATTCCTTTTCCGTGGTCTTTATTTCTCAGTTCTCTAGTCTCAAGATACAACTCTCTATTACTTTGAGAATACATAGGTGTAGGTATGTGTTTGTGTATGTGTCACATCCATGGATTTTTCACTCCCTCCATTGTGAATCTGAACCTTGATTTACCAGATGAGAATTCTAGAATAGTCCTATAGGAAAAGAAACCATCCTGGTTACAACATGCAGGTGTGCCATTGGAAATTAGCTGCATTGGAGTTTTCAAAGGGTCCTCCATTCCCTGTTCATACACACACACACGCGTGCATCATTTTTTTCAGTGCACCCAAATAATATATTTTGGTTGATTTATGATGCTTCCTTCTGGGTATAGACCACCTCTGAAACTGAAGTTCAGAAAGGTAACTTTTCCAAAAAGTAACAGAACTAAATATAACTGTTTGGAATGACAGAGCTGCTTATCTGTAATTATGATGTAGCTCTGACAGTGCAGCGCAGCAGCCTGATAGACTGTCCACCCTAAACTCCAGGCTGGAACCAGGGGCCCACAGAGAGCCTGAGGGATGCTTTGTCTTTCACTGCAGGTTTGTTTTCTCCTGCCCTACCTAAAAATGATTGCTCTTTGGGTTTCCTGGTGGCTTAGATGGTAAAGAATTTGCCAGCAATGCAGGAGACCCAGGTTCAATCCCTGGGTCAGGAAGATCCCCTGGAGAAAGGACTGGCTGCCCACTTCAGTATTCTTTCCTGGAGAATTCTATGAACAGAGGAGCCTGGCGAGCTACAGTCCATGAGGTCTCAAAGAGTTGGACACGACTGAGTGACTAATGCTTAATATGAGTTCTAGTTTTGGTAAATGGAATGTTTATTGCTGTCTTTGAAAGTGAAGTCACTCAGTCATGTCCGACTCTTTGCGACCCCGTGGACTGTAGCCCACCAAGCTCCTCTGTCCATGGGATTCTCCAGGCAAGAGTACTGGAGTGGGTTGCTGTCTTTAGTGATACTGATTATCATTATTGACATTAGATTTCTTATTTTTCTGCTTCTTATTTGTGGAGAACATGGGGGAAAATGCAGTTCCTAATAGTAGCACTTAAAGGTGATCCTGAGCCTGAACGTGTCTTAACCAATTTCTTCTTGTATTTCTGCAAGGAAAAAAAAAAAAAACACAGGTCTGTAGTAAACTGTATTCCAAAATATCAGTCTCTTCCCAGTTAGTGATGTGTAAATAGGTCTCAGTCTCTATTTGGAACGAATGACTGACTTTATACACTCTCTCCCAGTCTGTTGTTTCAACATTGGGACTGCTAGTCCATCTGTGAAACATACACAAAGTGTAAAACCTAAGCCACTGTTTGTTTTGAGTTTCTTGATGTTCCAATCTGAGTAGCATTTGGACTCTCAAGCTTTAAAGCTGTTTTGTTTCCTCCTCTCCATTTTGAACAGATGATTTTCCTAAACCCCAGATCACGGTTCAGCCAGAAACGCAGTCAGCAATAAAAGGTTCCAATTTGAGTTTTATCTGCTCGGCTGCCAGCAGCAGTGATTCCCCAATGACTTTTGCCTGGAAAAAAGACAATGAACTACTGCACGATGCTGAAATGGAAAATTATGCACACCTCCGGGCCCAAGGTGGCGAGGTGATGGAGTACACCACCATTCTTCGACTCCGTAACGTGGAATTTACCAGTGAAGGCAAATACCAGTGTGTCATCTCCAATCACTTCGGTTCATCCTACTCTGTCAAAGCCAAGCTCACAGTAAATAGTATGTGATCTGACTTTTCCTCTTGAATTTACAGATACATTTTTATGAAAGTACCTGGTTTCTTCTCTTTCTCTTATTGCCAACCTGTCCTCTGCACTCAGAGTTCTCCACCTAAACCCTTCCTTTCCCTATCTCTCACTCCACATTACTGATATTCTTGGTTATGTGTTCCTGAGCTAGCTGTTATTGTATTGAAGACCCCATGCTTAGCATGGTGGATAACCCAGATAAACCAGACACTTTTTGTTCTTTGAGAGTTCGTGGTGTGCTTGGTCTGATGAGGAAGACCATGAAGAACAGTTAAAGGATATCACTTTTTTTTAAATTCAGATATAGTTGATTTATAGTATTGTGTTAGTTTAGGTATGCAGTAAAGTGATTCAGTTATATGTATATTTTTTCAAATTATTTTCCATTAGAGGCTATTACACAATATTGAATATAGTTCCCTGTATTTTATGGGAAATCCTAGATCCTTGTCTGTTTTATGCTGTTGGTATCTGTTAATCCCATTCTCTCAGCCCCTTTCCCCTTTGGTAACCATAAGTTTGTTTTCTGTGTTTGTGAGTCTGTTTGTTTTATATACATAGATTAATTTTTATTATTTGTTTAGGTTTCAGATATATGTGATATAGTCTTTGTCTGTCTGACTTACTTCACTAGTATGAGACTCTGTAGGTCCCCACCCATGTAGCTGCAAATGACATTATTTCATTCTTTTTTATGACTCATATTCCATTGTATGTATATACCACATCTTCTTAAACCATCTGCTGAAGGGTACTTGGCTTGTTTCTATGTCTTTGTTATTGTAAATAGTGCTGCTGTGACCATTGGAGTACATATATCTTTTAGAATTTGAATTTTCGTCTTTTCTAGGCATGTGCCCAGGAGTGGAATTTCTGGCTCATAAGGTCACTGTGTTTTTAGTTTTCTAAGAAACCTCCATGCTGTTTTCTGTAGTGGCTGCACTGGTTTACATTCCCATCAACAGAGAGCACCCCCGCTTTAGCTTAGAGATCTCGGCTTGAGTCCTGCCTCCCCTGCTATCAGCTGTGGGACTCTCAGCAAGTTGTTTAACCTCTCTGTATCTCCACTTCTACATCTTTCAAATAGGACTAATAATACCTACCTTACAGAGGTATACTATGAAATAAAATAATTTGTGTAAAGGACTCAGCAGAATGCCTGGAATAGAGTAAGTGCTCAGTAGATGCAATAAGCATTAGCTGCTGCTGCTGCAGGTGTCTCATCCTGTGCTTTGTGTGGCAAGTAGACAGTTTTGCGGTTTATCATTTCATTGTTTTTATTGTCAATGGTAGAAGATATGGCTCATTAATGTGTTCATTCCACAAATAACTGCTGAGGCCTGACACATAGAACGAAAATTGTAGGGCGAAATGCATGTCTAAAGTCATAGAATGTTAGAGCCAGAAGGAAATTAAAAAAAAAAAAAAGAATGGCCAGGGAGAAACAGATGAACTGATTTGTCTAAGGTCTCACAGATAATTATTAAGGAAACTAAAAAGTGACTGGAAAGTAGCAGAAAGACCATCAGTGTGAAGCTCAGGTGACCTGTTTCAGCCTGACTCAGTCATTTCTGTACCTGTGTAACCTTGAGGAGCTTTTTGATCACTCCGTCTCTTGCAGTTGGAAACAACCCCTGCCTTACTATGTCAGGGACATTTGTAAGTATTCCAAAAAAGCAGGGGTGGGGGGGGATGAAAATGAACCTCCTAACTCCAGAACGCTAATGCCCCCATGTTGTGTTTCTTATTTCAGTGCTTCCTTCCTTCACCAAAACCCCCATGGACCTCACCATCCGTGCCGGGGCCATGGCACGCTTGGAGTGTGCTGCGCTGGGACACCCAGCCCCTCAGATAGCCTGGCAGAAAGACGGGGGCACGGACTTCCCGGCCGCGAGGGAGAGACGCATGCACGTGATGCCTGAGGATGATGTGTTCTTCATTGTGGATGTGAAGATAGAGGACATCGGGGTGTACAGCTGCACCGCTCAAAACAGTGCCGGCAGCATCTCTGCAAATGCAACTCTAACTGTCCTCGGTGAGTGGATGCTTTCAGAGTCTGTGATACATGTTAGTCTTTAGGATACCAGCTCACCCAAAGGCCCTAAGAAGTGTCAGAACTCGAGAGGGCGAGGGCTGATCTGTAGGACAGTGCCCTTTCCTGGAGGCGACAGTGGCTTCTCAGAAGCTTTCAGGTCGGGGAATACATCACACCTTCAGTCCTGTGGGCAGTGAGATGAATCTGCCCCCTCCCTTCAGAGGAGGGGGAAGAGTAATGCTCTGATGCTCTCCCTTTTTGCTAGAATTACCCTTCTCTACTCTTTCTATTATATAATCTGTACTTAAAGTCTTAACAGTATTAAGAATATAAAAAAAATAGTATCTGAATAAATTCAGAGGGACTTCTTTTTCTCAGCCTCCCATACCACTCTGGAAATGAGTTCATCCTTTATCATTTACTTTGTGGTTATTCAGTCACTCAGTTGTATCCAGCTCTTTGCAACCCCATGGGCTGCAGCACGTCAGTCTTCCCTGTCCTTGCCCATCTCCTGGAGTTTGTTCAAACTCATGTCCATTGAGTTGATGATGCCATCCAACCATCTCATCTTCTGTCTTCCCCATCTCTTCATGCTCTCAATCTTTCCCAGCATCAGGATCATTTACCTAAACAGATGCCTTCTAAAAATGTGAGCATGTTAATCATATATGTATATCTTTGAATGAGTAAATCAGGGTAACCTTATGAACACCAAATAATAAAAGTAAATTATTTTCAGAATTTTAATACAGATGGAGACATCTAGCACTAGGAAGTTTCCCTTTAAAAATTTAAAAATTCTGATTTTTTTCATCCATCAACACACCCTTGTGCTTAATATTATTTTTATGCATTTTCTATTTCTAAAATATGTCTAAAATGTTTTGCTTTGCCCGACTTCCATCATTCCCCAACCTTGCCAAGAATGAGGGAGACTAAGTGAGAGAAACAGTAAATATTATCCTTAACTGGTGTTATAAGGAGATGACAGCCAAGTGATGAGATGAAAGCCCAGATGTCATATCCATGTTCAAGGTTTTAAAGAGGCATGGGCGTGAAGCTGTGGGAGAATCCAGTTTCAGCTCCCCTTTGAATAAATTGAAGCACAAGGTCTTATGCTGTGTAAACCCTAACTAACTTCATGTCAGAGATTAAAAGCATAACTTGTCATTTCAGAGACACCGTCGTTCTTACGGCCCCTGTTAGATCGAACTGTAACCAAGGGGGAAACGGCCGTCCTGCAGTGCATTGCAGGGGGGAGCCCTCCCCCCAGACTGAACTGGACCAAGGATGACAGCCCCTTGGTGGTCACCGAAAGACACTTCTTCGCAGCAGGCAACCAGCTACTAATCATTGTGGACTCGACATCAGCGATGCCGGGAAGTACACGTGTGAAATGTCTAACACCCTGGGCACCGAGAGGGGCCACGTGCGCCTCAGCGTGATCCCCACCCCAACCTGCGACTCGCCCCAGATGACGGCCTCGTCGCTGGACGACGACGGCTGGGCCACCGTGGGCATTGTGATCATCGCGGTGGTTTGCTGCGTGGTGGGCACCTCGCTCGTCTGGGTGGTCATCATCTACCACACACGGCGGAGGAACGAAGACTGCAGCATCACCAACACAGGTGTGTGCACAGAAGCCTGGCACGGGCCGCAGGAGTCCGGGCCGTGTTTATGGTCCCGCCGAGATTTGCTCCTGAGCGTGTCTGTCGCAATCTGAGGCCACGTCACAAGGGTGACTCATTTGTTTCAAGCTGGGCAGCTATGGTCAGCTAAAAATAACACCCCGGCCCAGATTAAAGCTGATGGTTAAAGATGAGTGCTTTTTGTCAGAACCTCATGAGAACAGCATGTTGGCTGTGAAAGACCATGCAGAGCTTCAGGTAGCGCACACTCTCGGATGGTGGTGGGCCAGAAACAGCCTTCAGTCATGGGCTTACACTCGGCCATTGTCTTGTCCCTTGCGAGCATCTGTGCATGTTTGTGTGCAGGCATCTAGGAGAAAGGGGCTTTGATTGTGTAGGCAAACTCCTGTATCAGTGAATAATACAAAGTCAGGAATATGGCAGAAATCAAGCTTAGATAGTATCTAAAATACTGTCTCATGAAAATTATCTTTATCTTTGTAAGCATTTGCTGTCTTTGAAACTTGGGAGGAGTGGGACTTCCCTGGTGGTCCAGAGGTTAAGAATCCATCTTCCAGTGCAGGGGACTCAGGTTCGATTCCTGGTCTGGGAACTGAGATCCCCACATGGCGCAGGGCCACTAAGCCCGTGTGCCACAACTAGGGAACTTGGGCAATGCACTGAAGAGCCTGTGCACTGCAGTGAAAACCCAGTGCAGACAGAAATTTAAAAAAATAAAAATAGAAGTAAAGAAATTGAGAGGAGTGTCCCACAGGCCACAAAGCAGAAAATCAGCTGAGGTGCCCCAGAGCAGCAGAGCCCTGGTGTGCTGTCCATCAAGATGGTTTGGCAAGGGTAGATTGATTTGATTTAAACAGAAAACAAAACAAAAGGGTATGTACCATTCATCAGGGAAGGCTGTGTGGCAGTTGTGACCATTCTTGGTTCATAGAACACTCTTGTTGATTACAGATGAGACCAACTTGCCAGCTGATATCCCGAGTTATTTGTCATCTCAGGGAACATTAGCGGACAGACAGGATGGGTACATCTCCTCAGAAAACGGAAGCCACCACCAGTTCGTCACTTCTTCTGGAGGCGGATTTTTCTTACCACAGCACGATAGTAATGGTACGTGTTTAAAACAGAACGTGGGCTATTGGCATTTTGAAATAACCCTTTAGAAAGTTCAAATACAATGTTAATTTCCACAGGGAATTGATACACTCATATATTTAGGACCTGGCCAAAAATCACTAGCAAAGCTGACATTAAATAGTTCTAAGCCTTTCTCTTAAATACTAGAAAAATCTTTGTTTCTAGCAATAAAAGAAGACATGTAGCTTAGGTAAAATTTAATTCCTCCATGCGATGGAGTATTTCCTTTATGTCATAAATGTCCTTTGGCCCTGAATGTTCTTCTTACTTCAGTGAGACTAACTGGTTTCATGCATGGTCTCAAAAGTCAAATGATTTAAAATCATTCTGTTAGAGACATAATTCTGACTATCACTTTAAGAACTATGTAAAGAATTATAATGGAGGCTGCATAATATAAGAGCATCAGCTTGGTTCAAGACCCACTTCTGACACTTACTCCCTGTGTGTGCTTGGGCAATTATAATTCTTCCCTATTAGGTTGTTGTGAACATTAGAGAAAATGATAGTATATGGGGCTTGGCACATATTAAGTGCTTAGTAAGTAGAAGCTATTGACGTTTTACCATCTTTTCTCACAAGTGTTGATTGAGTTTATACTCTGTGGTGGACTCCATAGTTGGAGGGAAGAATGTTTCCAGTTTTACTGTTTAGTCAGCAGTGAGACAAAAAATTCAACAAATAATTGCAAAGAGCTTGACAAGGCAGTGATAGCATAGAGATAGAAGACAAGATGTGAGCATAAAAGCAGTTTTTCTGATTAGACTCATTTGCTTGCAAAGAGCAGAAGCCCAAGCTCACTTGAACAGAGCCAGATTTACTGAAAAGGCATTTTAAAAAGTAAAGGGACAGAACTGGAGCATAACAGTGCCATGTCTGCTGGGTGCTGGGGCTGAAGATCAGGCCTCTCTCAGAATAGCCCTAGAGATAGCCAGTGGTACTGAATCACATTCTACACATTTGCTTCTCACTGAGACCAGGCCCCACAAGGACTGCCCAGTTCCTGCTGCCCAGGTACATGGTCCAGTGTGGCACCTCTCACCTTCATGATGTCTCTCGTCCTTCAGCTGCTGGGTCCACTGCTAACCAGAATATCATTTCTGGATTGCTTAGCACAGATAACTCATGATGGGTTTCTGTTTGTTTTTTTTCTTTTTGGCCAACTTCATCTTTGAGCCGGGCATTAAGAGGTCATTGGTTAAGTGCCAGTACCTCATCTGCTCATCAGTGACTTTCTGGAGGAAGCAGGCAGTGCTGGTAGCATCATGTGGTTCAAACCGTCACTGCTTCAAGCTACAGTGTCCATGCACAGATCAGTTTCTCTTGGAAACCAGGGGGTGGGGTCAGCAATAAGGCTAACATATCCAGTTCAATGGTTCATCAAGTTCTCTTTTAGTAAAATATCATAAACTTATTTAATTGCTAATCTATAGGCATTGTTAAATTTTGAAAAAACCCTTCTGCACATTTCTGCAGTATTTCCTTTGTATAATATTCTGTCTGAACTTTTCATCTATAAATATGGAAACTGTCAAAAGTGAAGAGATGGCTGAATGGTAATTGAACTTACAGTTCAGTGATTAAGACCTGTGTTTTAAAGGGACATGCCACGTTGACAACAGCAGTGAAGCTGATGTGGAAGCGCCACAGACCCGTTCCTTTGTCCCTTTTTGGGACCCTCAGGCCCTGTGTATTTGAAGGGGAGCATGTATGGCTCGGATCCTTTTGAAGCCTATCATACAGGTATGTGGTTTTCATTTCTGAGTTCTGTTTCCTGGAGAGACCCCTAGAAGCATTAACTCTGTCTCCTGATATTGTCCCCATTTTTAAAAGGTTGTGCTCCTGACCTGAGATCAGCTTTAATGGACCACTACGAGCCCAGTTACATAAAGAAGAAGGAGTGCTACCCATGTCCTCATCCTTCAGAGGAATCCTGCGAGCAGAGCGTCAGTGATACAGGATGGCCTTCTCATGCAAAGAAGTTACTCAGTTCTTCTTATTCTCAACATGAAGGACCCGGAATGAACAACTTATGTCTGAACAAGTCTTCTGCAGATTTTAGTCCAAGTCCAGAGCCACCATCAGTTACTTTGAGTAATTCTTTCATGGGTAAGTTTATGAAATTATTAGGTACCTTGACTCCAGACCCACATTGCAAGTTGCATGGGAGAGAGCCGTGAGAGTTTTGAACACCAGACTGGTGAAGAATAGTTTCTGGTGTGTATATGTATCTTTTTTGTGCTGTTGTGACATCCTATTAATTAGTATCCTTGTTTCTAAAAGCAGAGGCAGACATGGGGATTTTACTTGATTAGGTATTTAATCCAACACTAAGCCTTAGGAACCTTCTGGGCAACTCTGTGTGTGGCATCATTCTTGAAGACAAGAGTTTTGGAAGTGACTGAGGATCGCAGTTTGTCAGTCATGTGGAAAACGTGGTTTGGGGCTACAGCAGCCTCTGGGGTGGAGTTGTGTGCACAGCATGACTGCGGTTTGGGATGTCTGCTGGCTTATAACTAAACCCACAGTCAGAGTGCAGACGGCGTCCTACCTGGCAACAGCCACTCGTCAGCCAGGCTGGGCTGCCTCCTACAGAGGAGGCTGTTGGAATCCTAAAGCCCACAGGGGTGGCCGTGGACACTGGCTGACACCGAGATTCATTTCTAAGTTTCTAGTCTAGTGCATGAGGACGACTGAGTGGAAGAACTGAGATCATCTTTTTGCTGCATGGAAATATGGAAAAATGAACCACAACTTCTAAAAAAAATAGAATCTTTAAGTATTTTACCCAACTTTAAGAAATGTCATGTTTTCTCATGGTATAATTATTTCTATCCCTTTTTTAAAAAAATGAATAATAATTTTTATAGGGCCTAGGAGAGAATTTGAGTCAATAGAATTATTATTTGCTACTGAGGAAGAAAGGGCAAGACATACGGGTTATTTTGAGAGAAGCTTTTTCTACTGAGGCACAGTTTACTTGTACATGACTATCCAAATGCACTTTGTAGAGAATGGTGGGCTTTTAGTGAACACAGGATTTGGAAGAACTTCTGTCGGGGAGACTTGTTCCTGATAATATTACTGTAGGTCCTGAAGGTGGAGAAGAAGGGCTGCTTGTATTCAGCGGATGTATGTGTCAGAGGGGTGCACGTGCCTTCAGCCCCACTCTATAAGGTCTCTCTCCATAGCACAAGAATATAGCCATCTACCTGAATCCCATAACATAGACCTGAAAGTTCTCCCCCTGTTTACGGGGAAAGATGCCCCTTCATTTGAAATGCATTCTGTTGATTGCTCCAAAAGGCCCCCTGTGCTCAAGGGGTTTCTTTTTTTCAGGAACATTTGGAAAGCCTCTGCGGAGACCTCACCTGGATGCCTTTTCAAGCTCTGGGCAGTCGTCGGATTGTCAGCCAAGAGCCTTTCACTTGAAAGCTCGTTCTTCCCCGAACTTGGACTATGAGTCAGAGGAAGATGGGAAAGAAAGGACAGATTTTCAGCAAGAAAATCACACATGTACCTATAAACAGACCTTAGAAAGCCACAGGACTTCAAATATTCAGTCTTATGACTTGGACACATAAACTAATGAGACCAAGGACAAGTTCTAACATACTACCTCAAGTGGACTTTTATTTAAAAGAGAGAGAGAAGCCTATGTTTTTAAACGGAACTATGAATTTTAAAGGATAAAATGTCTTATTTATACAGATAGACAAAAATTACAAAAAGGCATAAAAATTTTATACTGGGAGTATCTTTCATATAGGAATACCTTTACTATTTTATAACTTTGCTTTATGCAGAAATATCTTAATGTAAATTAATGGTATAAATCCATGACTATTTTATGTATTTTTATAATGCCAGATTCCTTTTTATCGAAAATGAGTACTAAAGCATTTTAAACAATAACTGTTGTACGTTTTTTGAATAGAGGTTACTCCATTTTATTTTGCACGTTCTTCTTAATAAAATGTCTCATTTTGATCCCAGACCCCATCTATCCAATAACAATCTTCATTGTTTTCAGCACATTTTAGGCATAATTAGTTCATATTATCATGTCTCACATTGGTAGAAATTACATTCAGCACATTAAAATATGAGCAAATGATCATTCTGCATACCTCCTGGGGTGGTTGTAATATAGACTCAAATCAAATTAGTGTAGTGAAAGCCCATTGTAAAATGAGAGGGAGCTACGAAGGCTTGAGGTACATTCATTTATCTCTTAACTCTACAAACAAAAAGATGTGTTGTTGCAGTCCAGTGTTATATAGTACAACCACCGTTGCTTAAATCACTGCTCAAGCCATGTTTCCTTAATTATCATAATACTTTATGTGGTCTAATGCTTTGTGCATTTCCAGATAGTTTCACATACCCTATCCCTTTAATTATAACAAGACAGTGGTTTATTGCCCATTTCTATAGTTAAAATGTCTTTAGCAGATGTGGGATTTCATCGTCTGTTCCAGGTTGTAATGGGATGCTGGTGGAATTCTTTCCTGTTCTTATTGATTTTCTGTTGGACAAGCAGTTCTTACAGAAAAGGCACTCTTCAGCTATCCCACAACGCTGTTTAAGAATTACAATACTTTTCTAATTTGGTCATCACGGCTGTACTTGTTAAAAACTCAGTATGGAATCTGTTACTTAAAAGTGAACAATTATTTTAAATACTTGTTTTAAGCAGTGTTTAGGTGAAATGTTGTTATGTAACTGGCATATATACATGCACATACAGAAAATTACACATTTCCAAAATGAAATAATGTAGTTTGAAGGAATTGAAACAAGCATTAAGTTTAATAGTTTAGATCAAACTTTTTCCCCTTAGCAAATCTTAAGATTGGGATTGAAGAAGTTAATATAGTACTTTAAACTTTAAAGTCTACTAACCTGTTGAAGGTTCGACTTTCTCATTGTCAGTTCTTTGAACTAAATTTAAAAACACATATTAGAAAAGCAGATTCATCTCACAGGATATGTTGGGGGTGATGTTTCCCTCTTTAGTGAGTTTTGCGTTTTTTTGTGAGCTGGAAGCCTGGAACCCAGACTGCGATAATATCTTCTCTCCTTTAATTTAGACACCAGAGTCCAAGACAGGAAGTTGATCCTTCCTGGGACAACCGGTGACTAAGAGCAGAAAAGTGATTTCGTATGCTTTGGCTTTATCATATGGCCAAATTTTCAAAATCTTGTTAATTTGTCTTCATTATTACCAGATGTGATCCAAGCAGTGATAAGGGGTCTCCTCAAGGATTATGAACTTCTTTTAAAGGGCTTAATTTTTCCGGACTTAAATACAAAGGTTAACTCATTCACACTTGAAATTCAACAAGTAGATTCACTCTGCATTCACATGATTTTTTTTTTTTAATTTTCTTGCATGCTGCTAATTTAGGGATTACATATAATTTTAGTGGTCTGGAGAAACAGCAGAAGCTTAATTACTCTCTGACATTTGCAAAAAAAAATTATATATATATATATATGTAATTTTGAGACTCCAGATTGAGTTAACAAAGTGAATCTAGTAGGTATTAATATATCCTAAGAAAACAGAGACTTCATTAGAGGATGCATATAAATATCAAATCAGTTATTTATGAAAGAGAATGCTTAAAATTATCAGTTTAATCTTTCCATGCTTTCTAATACAAGACTAATTCTTTTATAACACATCTTTGTAGATACTCTCACAACTTTAGTATATTTTACCTCATTCCACCTTTGACACAAAATGAAATCTCCCTCACCCCTCCCCGTACCATCCCTCTGGGTCATCTCAGTGCACCAGCCCCAAGCATCCAGTATCATGCATCAAACCTGGACTGGCGATTCATTTCATATATGATATTATACATGTTTCAATGCCATTCTCCCAAACCATCCCACCCTCGCCCTCTCCCACAGGGTCCAAAAGTCCGTTCAATACATCTGTGTCTCTTTTGCTGTCTCACATACAGGGTTATCGTTACCATCTTTCTAAATTCCATATATATATGTTAGTATGCTGTATTGGTGTTTTTCTTTCTGGCTTGCTTCCTCTGTATGCATTCCTTAATTGTGGTAGGCAACATTTTATAAATACTAAATTCCTGTGGAGCATCACCATCTATTGTCACAGTGTTCCTACAGAAAGAAACCAAAAGTTACTTCTCGGAATAAAGCCAATGGTAGGTACCCTTTGAAAAACTTGATAGAAAAAAGAGTGATTTGGTATTTGTACACATTTGAGGGATTCTAGTCCTTTTGATTTAATGTGATAGGAAGTACTTTATAACCAACATTACAATACAACAATAGATGAATTATCCTGATATTTTTCAAAGAGAATGAGAACAAAATGTCATTGCAAAATGCCTGCTCTGTCTTCTGCTCTTGGAATATGCAGTGGGTGAAGCACTGTCCTACAGTATCTCCCACAGTTTGCTCAAATTCATGTCCATTGAGTCGGTGATACTATCTAACCATCATCCTCTGCCACCCTCTTCTCCTTTGCCTTCAGTTTTTCCCAGCATCAGGGTCTTTTCCAATGAGTCAGTCGTCTTTTCACGTAAGGTGGTCAAAGTATTGGAGCTTCAGCTTCAGCATCAGTCTTTCCAATGGATATTCAGGGTTGATTACCTTTAGGTTGGACTGGTTTAATCTTCTCCAGCACCACAATTAAACATAAATTCTTCGGTGCTCAGCCTTCTTTTATGGTCCAACTCTCACATCCATACATGACTACTAGAAAAACACAGCAGCAAAGTGATGTCTCTGCTTTTTAATAAAACTATCTAAGTTTGTCACTAGGGTTTCCCTGGTAGCTCAATCTGTAAAGAATTTGCCAGCAATGCAGGAGACCTGGTTTCAATTCCTGGGCCAGGAAGATCCCCTGGAGAAGAAAATGACAACCCACTCTAGTATTCTTGCCTGGAGAATGCTATGGAAAGAGGAGCCTGGTGGGCTACAGTCCATGGGGTCACAAGAGTTGGACTTGACTTAGGGACTAAACCACCACCAAGTTTGTCATAGCTTTCCTTCCAAGGAGCAAGCGTCTGTTTCACGGCTGCAGTCACTGTAGCAGTGATTTTGGGAGCCCAAGAAAATGAAATCTGTCACTGCTTCCACGTTTCCCCCTTCCTCTTGCCATGAAGTGATGGAACCAGATGCCATGATCTTAGTTTTTTGAATGTTTTAAATTTTTTGAAATGTATCCCTGCCCTACTGTCACTTCAGTCGTGTCCGACTCTGTGTGACCCCATAGACGGCAGCCCACCAGGCTCCCCTGGCCCTGGGATTCTCCAGGCAAGAACACTGCAGTGGGTTGCCATTTCCTTCTCCAATGCATGAAAATGAAAAGTGAAAGGGAAATCACTAAGTCGTGTCCGACTCTTCGTGACCCCATGGACTGCAGCCTACCAGACTCCTCCGCCCGTGGGATTTACCAGGCAAGAGTACTGGAGTGGGGTGCCGTCATTTGAAATGTATACATCCTATCAAACACATTCTTACTATTGCAAAAATTGCAAATTCTGTTTCCCATTTCTGTTCTGTTAGGTATCAAGAATCTGAATTCTGTATCCTGAATTTCATATCTTTCCATGCAATGATAGATACCCATGAATACAGAAATTACAACTAATATGTAGCTTTTTATTAGAATTATTTTTTTAATTAAAGAATTTTGAGAATACATTTTAAAGCATGAGTCTAAGCAAGTCACAAATATACACAATTTCATTATTGGATTTCTTCTCCAATGATTTTTCTCTTTTTTATTGGGCTTCATGGTCGATTCTGGCTTCTAAAAAATAAGTTTAGCTTTTCTCTTAAAGCATGTTTGAATATAACACCTGCTGCTTTCATGAGAGTATTGTCATTCATTTGGTGATTGTGTTATAGTATCTCTGCATATGGCTTTCCCCCCACTCATTATACCTTCTATCTGTATTTTTCTATAAATAATAGTACAGAGTAAAACAACATATAATAGATTTATGTATCCATATTTTCTAATGTATCATGTATAGCTCCATCTTCTTAAAAAATGTTTTTAATTGAAGTATAGTTAATTTTTTATTGGAGAAGAAAATGGCAACCCCTCAAGTGTTCTTGCCTGGAGAATCCCAGGGACGGGGGAGCCTGGTGGGAGGCCGTCTATGGGGTCGCACAGAGTTGGACACGACTGAAGTGACTTAGCAGCAGCATAGTTAATTTACAACGTTGTGTTAGTTTCAAGTGTATAGCAAGTGATTTATTAATACATATACATGTTTATTTCATATTATTTTCCCATATATTCTTTTCCCATTATTACAAAATATTGAGTACAGTTCCGTGTGCTATATCATAGTTCCTTGTTGGTTAACTATAGTAGTGTGTATATGTTAATCCCAGATTCTTAATTTATTCCTCCTCACCCCTGCATATAGGTTTATTTGGACCTAACTACAACTCAAAAGAGTTGAAATTTGGTAACAGTGCAGTATTAACTGTAAAACTTTTTTTAAACATATTTAGCTGTATATTTTGCACAGATAATGTTAAACGATAAAAATGATCCTCATCCTAATTGCCAGGGGGACAGGAAGCAGATTCATAAATGCATTCTTACAATTCATTGTGTTAAATGCTATTGAACGCTGTGGGTTAGCAAGACAGCTGGCACAGGCACTGACTGTGTTTAATCCTAACTGAGCTACTGCAACACGTTAAATGCAGTCTCAGCACGGCACAGAACAAGCTGATTACCGGGTTTTTCCACCTGCGTCCCAGAACAACTGCAGATCCCATACTCTTTTTTCTTGTTTAATCATCAGTCATCATTCCTGTTGTCTCGCACCTGAATTTTCTCAAGGCTGTTTATATCTTCCCTCTTATCCCATTGCCACAGCCAAGTTCAGACCCTTATCTGTCTCTTGCAGCAGTGTCCTCTTGTCCCTTGTCTCTCTCTCTTAGCCAATTCATTGTTTCACTATTATCAGAAGTATTTTTCTAAAATAGATCTGAAAGCATCACTTTCCTGTTTATAAACCTCTGATGGCTAAACTTTCAATCCTAGTCACAACATATAAGACCTTTTATACATTGATCCCAGCCCATCTTTCAAACCATGACTCCTCCCACTCCCAATTTTTGTACAGTACATACCTGTGACTAGCCCCCATGACCCTCTGTGGCTTTATTTTGACATCTGTACAGCCCAGATTTGGAATATGGTAACTATACAATTTAGACAATTATCAGTTGTCTTTATGCATATTTTATCTTTGGTTCAGCAGTTTTAAGTGGCTACTACACTAGGCTCTGTTAGATGCTTGAGCTGTATGTAACATCATTAAAACAAACTCTTCTCCCAAGAAACTCCTAGACAGACAGCAAAATTACCACCTTGAAATGTTTTTTCTCTTATCTGGCAGAATCCAGCTCCTTTCCCAAACCAAGCATTTCCTTTTATCCCAAGCATAGCAACTTATTCCCTTAGGACTTTCTATGAACCATCCTGAGAAAAACCACAGGGAAGCTGTTAATTACAGAGCCAGCTGTGATGTCATTGTATGGGAAATACTAAGAAGAGCTAACCTGTCTGTCAATAGGACATTTTCTAGGAAGAAATGAAAGATCAGTGGATATTTTTCAAAAAAAATCACCAGGTATTTTGGTCTATCACTCGGCAGGAAAATCAGCTTACATTAAATCTACTAAAGGTCCACTGAACAGCTATGTTTTCACAATAAAAGATGATGTTGTTGATCAGTCACTAAGTCATGTGTTACTCTTTGCGATCCCATGGACTGCAGTACATCAGGCTTCCCTGTCCTTCACTATCTCCTGGAATTTGCTCAAACTCATATCCATTGAGTCAGTGATGCCATCCAACCATCTTATCCTCTGTCACCCTCTTCTCCTTTTGCCTTCAAGCTTTCCCAGCATCAGGGTCTTTTCCAGTGAGTCAGGTCTTCACATCAGGTGGCCAAAGTATTAGAGCCAGATATTAATATAATAAAGATACTAATATAATCAGTTTATTAGTGGATGTTGCCGAGTCTGACACCACTTAGCAACTTCAGTGGATATTTTTCAAAAAAAATCACCAGGTATTTTGGTCTATCACTCGGCAGGAAAATCAGCTTACATTAAATCTACTAAAGGTCCACTGAACAGCTATGTTTTCACAATAAAAGATGATGTTGTTGATCAGTCACTAAGTCATGTGTTACTCTTTGCGATCCCATGGACTGCAGTACATCAGGCTTCCCTGTCCTTCACTATCTCCTGGAATTTGCTCAAACTCATATCCATTGAGTCAGTGATGCCATCCAACCATCTTATCCTCTGTCACCCTCTTCTCCTTTTGCCTTCAAGCTTTCCCAGCATCAGGGTCTTTTCCAGTGAGTCAGGTCTTCACATCAGGTGGCCAAAGTATTAGAGCCAGATATTAATATAATAAAGATACTAATATAATCAGTTTATTAGTGGATGTTGCCAAGTCTGACACCACTTAGCAACTAAACAACAATTAGTGATTGTGATTTGCCTTTCTTATGACACAACTGATCACTACCCAAAAAAACAGTAAAAATTAAAAATGCTGTTGCCCACACAGCATAGTTCCTTTAAGTAGTCTTATAATTCACATGTATTCATGGATGCTAATATCTAAGAAACTCGAAAGAAAAACCATTAATCTGCAAAATCCTGTGATCAAAAGTTAGAATTTTCTCCATAATATTTAAATTTTATAGTTTATTTATTTATAACTTTACAACTTTATAATTGACATTTTTTAATTATCTGAAAACAACTCCTAGACCTCCACTGATTTTCCTCATTAAAATGGAATTATTGAAACAATAGTCGAAACAATTGTTTTCAGATTTTATACATCAGGCATCACAGGGCAGTGATACCCAAGAAAAGGGAAACAAATGAGATGAGCCCTTGATACCAGGTGAACCCCATGTACCAGGTTGTAGCACAGGGAAGACGAAAAAGCTATCTTGAGTCAAGGAGGCAGAGCTGGGAGTCTGAGAAAGCCAAGGCCACTAGGGCACGACAAAAGAGAACTGCACAGATAGGGAGTCCCAGAGATCTGTGGCAGGTCCCCCTTGAGTATTTGGTTGAATACCAATGAGAATCTGTATATGAGGCAACTACCTATGGCCAGGGAAAGAAGAACCATCTGAAAGGATTAGAAGGAACAGTTCGTGAAGCTCCCACAGGGGCAGTAGTTGTTTCCACTGGCCAGAGTGGAAAATCTCACGGTTCAATGGGCAGCAAGTTGAATACTAAGGACATTGCATCAGGAGTGGGACACAACTAACCCTAGGCTGAGGACTGTTCTTGTTCAGCCTAAAAAGTCTTCAAGAGCAAGCCTTGAAAGGATCAACCTATTTCCAAGGAACTTTTGTGCCTTTTAAAACAAAGATCAAGAATATTTACAGGAATTTAGAAATATATCCAGCACTGAACATGGTCAAATTCACGCTATTTGATATACAATAAAATCTTACCAGGCATACAAAGAAGCAGGAAAATATGACTCATTATAAGGTGGGAAATCCATGGCTTGAAGCATATCTAGAAACGACACATAAAAATAATAGGATGTTTCCTATCCCATCTATAAACAATATCTTACATTGCTATAGAAAAATGGACCCTTTTACCAACTTAATGGTAATGGATACGATAGAAGGAGGGTTTTTTCCCCCTATGAGAGGGCAGACGTTTACCAGAGGAGGGCATATTTGAGCTGAGTCTAGAGGGCTAGGTGTGTGTATGTGTTCGGTCATGACCAGATCTCTGCAATCCTGTGGACTTTAGCCCACTATGCTCCTCTGACCATGGACTTTTCCAGGCAAGAATAAATGGAGTAGGCAAAAGAGGGGAGGAAATTCAAGGCTCTGGAAACTAACCAATATCAAAAAGAGGTGAAGGTATAAGGTTATTCACGGACCAGTGAGAGGCCTCATGTTAAAGAGAATGTGATTTATGTGGGGGGCTAATGAGATGTAGCTGAAAAGAGAAGTTGCCACCTTCCATCTTGATCTCTTCATTCTCAGCCTATAGTTACATGAGTCCTATTATAAAACAATATTCATCTTTGTTAACCTCACCTCTAGGTAGTCCTCTCTCCTATTTTCCCTCAAACTTCTCAAAATCAGAATTCCTGTTTGACTTGGGAGATAGGAATTTGCTTATCTTTAATTGAATTTGCCTTTGCCGAGATCACCAAAACAGATCACCAATACCCCAACTTTCAAATTTGATAACTTCTTTACAGTCCTTATTGACCAGACCAATACATTGTTGTATGCTTCTTCCTTTCCGAATCACTACATTCTTCTAGTTCTACATGTGTTTTGCTGATCAGGTTTTCGTGGTCTGTTTCACTGAATCCTCTCTCTTGACCCACTCCTTAAAAATCAGTGCTGGGCTATATGGTAGTTTTATTCCTAGTTTTTTAAGAAATCTCTGTATTGTTTTCCATAGTAGCTGTACCAATAGACATACCCACCAACAGTGCAAGAGGGTTGGTTCCCTTTTCTCCACACCTGCTCCAGCATTTATTGTTTGTAGATTTTGTGATGATAGCCATTCTGACCAGTGCAAGGTGATACCTCACTGTAGTTTTGATTTGCATTTCTCTAATAATAAGTGACACGGAGCATCTTACTCTCTCCCGTCAGTCTTCACGGAACATTGTGCTGCATGGCCTAAGTGTCTAGGAGATTCAAGATAAAAAAGAAAGGCTCCTGTTTAAAAGGAAATTTGTATGTATGTATGAGTCCCTTCTGAGAAGGCAATGGCACCCAACTCCAGTACTCTTGCCTGGAAAATCCCATGGGCAGAGGAGCCTGGTGGGCTGCAGTCCATGGGGTTGCTAAGAGTCGGATACGACTGAGCGACTTCATTTTCACTTCTCACTTTCATGCATTGGAGAAGGAAATGGCAACCCACTCCAGTGTTCTTGCCTGGAGAATCCCAGGGACAGGGGAGCCTGGTGGGCTGCCATCTATGGGGTCGCACAGAGTTGAACATGACTAAAGCAACTTAGCAGCAGCAGCATGAGTCCCTTCCTGTCCACCTAAAACTATCACAACAGTGTCAATCAGATATACTCCAATATAAAATTTAAAGTGTTTTTTTATTAAAGGAAAAAAAATTTCTACTCAGGGCTTAACCTGATTGGAGGACCTAATGTCAATCTGTCTAGTCTACACCAATTACATTTTTTATTTGCTTGGTGTATCTTGTCCATTTGAAGGCAAAAGCAGAGGATGAGACAGTTAGATAGCATCACCAACTCAGTGGATATGAATTTGAGCAAACCTTGGGAGATAGTGAAGGACAAGGAAGCCTGGTGTGCTGCAGTTCACGGGTTCACAAAGAAGCAGACACGACTAAGCAACTGAACACAACAGCAGCAAAGCACGGTTAACCAAGATATAGACTGTGGTAGGTTTGGAGAGAGAAGGTAATGAGTTTTATTTTACACTATTTGGTGGAACTTAACCAGAAAAACAAGTGAAAATTTCAAGAAGCTGTTTGAAAGAGCATATAGCTCAGGAGAGTGAAGTTCAGTTCAGTTCAGTCGCTCAGTCGTGTCCAACTCTTTGTGACCCCATGGACTGCAGCCTGCTTGGCCTCCCAGTACATTACCAATTCCCAGAGTTTACTCAGCCTCGTGTCCATTGAGGCAGTGTGCCATCCAACCATCTTATCCTCTGTCATCCCCTTCTCCTCCTGCCCTCAATCTTTCTCAGTATCAGAGGCTTTTCCAATGAGTCAGCTCTTCACATCAAGTGGCCAAAGTATTGGAGTTTCAGCTTCAGCATCAGTCCTTCCCAATGAATATTCAGACTGATTTCCTTTAGGATGGACTGGTTGGATCTCCTTGCAGTCCAAGGGACTCTCAAGAGTCTTCTCCAACACCACAGTTCAAAAGCATCAATTCTTTGGTGCTCAGCTTTCTTTATAGTCCAACTCTCACATCCATACATGACTGCTGGAAAAACCATAGCTTTGACTACAAGGACTTTTTTGGCAAAGTAATGTCTCTGCTTTTTTCATATGCTGTCTAGGTTGATCATAACATTTTTTCCAAGGAGCAAGCATCTTTTAATTTCATGGCTGCAGTCACCATCTGCAGTGATTTTGGAGCCCCCCAAAATAGTCTGTCACTGTTTCCACTGTTTCCCCATCTATTTCACATGAAGTGATGGGACCAGATGCCATGATACTAGTTTTCTGAATGTTGAGTTTTGAGCCAACTTTTCCACTCTCCTCTTTCACTTTCATCAAGAGGCTCTTTAGTTTCTCTTCGCTTTCTGCCATAAGAGTGGTGTTATCTGCATATCTGAGGTTATTGATATTTCTCCCGGCAATCTTGATTCCAGCTTTTGCTTCATCTTGCCCAGCGTTTCTGATGATGTACTTTGCATATAAGTTAAATAAGCAGGGTAACAATATACAGCCTTGACATACTCCTTTCCCAATTTAACAGTCTGTTGTTCCATGTCTAGTTCTAACTGTTGCTTCCTGACCTGCATATAGGTTTCTCAAGAGGCAGGTCAGATGGTCTGGTATTCCCATCTCTTTCAGAATTCTCCAGTTTGTTGTGATCCACACAGTCAAAGGCTTTGGCATAGTCAATAAAACAGAAGTAGATGTTTTTCTGGAACTCTCTTGCTTTTTCGATGATCCAAGAGATGTTGGCAGTTTGATTCTGGTTCCTCTGCCTTTTCTTTCTTTCTTTCTTTCTTTTTTTTTTTTTTGTATTTTTTTTTAACACATATGGTCATGGTTTATTATGAGAAAAAAAATACAAATTGAAGTCAACCAAGGGAGAGACGCATAGGCAGAGCCCAGAAAAGTCCAAAAGTGGTGCTTCCATTTGTCATCTGTCCATGGAGTCATGGAGAACATTAACTTCCTAGAAGTGATGTGAGACAACATACGTGAAATATTGCCAGCCAGGGAAGGTCACTTGAGCCTTGGCATCCAGAGTCTTAGCTGGGGCTTTAGTGACCAAGCCTCTGCCTTTTCTAAATCCAGCTTGAACATTTGGAATTTCACAGTTCACATACTGTTGAAGCCTGGCTTGGAGAATTTTGAGCATTACTTTACTAGCATGTGAGATGAGTGCAATTGTGCAGTAGTTTGAGCATTCTTTGGCATTGCCTTTCATTGGGATTAGGATTAAAACATTTTCCAGTCCTGTGCCACTGCTGAGTTTTCCAAACTTTCTGGCATATTGAGTGCAGCACTTTCACAGCATCATCTGTTAGGATTTGAAATAGCTCAACTGAAAGTCCATTACCTCCACTAGCTTTGTTCATAGTGATGCTTCCTAAGGCACACTTGACTTCATATTCCAGGATGTCTGGCTCTAGATGAGTGGTCATACCATCGTGGTTATCTGGGTCATGAAGATCTTTTTTTGTGTAGTTCTTCTGTGTATTCTTGCCACCTCTTCTTAATATCTTCTGCTTGTTAAGGCCATACCATTTCTGTCCTTTATTGTGCCCATCTTTGCATGAAATTTCCCCTCGGTATCTCTGATTTTCTGAAGAAATCTCTGGTATTTCTCCTTCTGTTGTTTTCCTCTATTTCTCTGCACTGATCACTGAGGAAGGCTTTCTTACTTCTCCTTGCTATTCTTTAGAACTCTGCATTCAAATGGGTATATCTTTCCTTTTCTCCTTCGCTTTTCTCTTCTCTTTTCACAGCTATTTGTAAGGCCTTCTTGACAACCATTTTGCTTTTTTGCATTTCTTTTTCTTGAGGATTATCTTGATCCCTGTCTCCTGCACCATGTCACGAACCTCCATCCATAGTTCTTCAGGCACTCTGTCTACCAGATCTAATCCCTTGAATCTATTTGTCACTTCCACTGTATAATCATAAGGGATTTGATTTAGGTCATACCTGAATGGTTAATTGTTTTCCCTACTTTCTTCAATTTAAGTCTGAATTTGGCAATAAGGAGTTCATGATCTGAGCCACAGTCAGCTCCTGGTCTTGTTTTTTCTGACTGTATGGAGCTTCTCCATCTTTGGCTGCAAAGAATATAATCAACCTGAAAAATGCTCCTAATTTAGAAATGTAAATCATTATCACATGAGTTAGTCTTAGCCCTGAGAGGTGATGAGACCAAGAAAGCTAGTAGGGGGAGTAGATATGACAGCCAAAATTATAGGGAACAAATCAATGAAGTGGAATTAGCAATGAAGCTTGGGAAGAGTTTTCAGAAAGATGAAAGAAAAATAAAGGAGAAAGAGGAGACCAAAAATGCATTAATTGCCTATATTCATTCATTTATTTAATAAGCATGTATTGACTACTTTTTGTATGTCAAGCATTACTCTGCTTCCAGGGAATGTGAGGAGAAACAAAATAAATGAAAGTCGCTGCCCTCATTGAAATTAATGTGAAGGACAGACAATAAGTAAAATAAGTTAAATATACAATATGTTACATAGTGAAAATACTAAAAAGGAAAATGAAGCAAATGTATTTAGCAGAATCAGGGATAGTGGCTAATATTTGTCATGGGCTCTGAAAAGAAGAGAAACAAAAAACAAAGGAGAAAAGGAAAGATATAAGCATCTGAATGTAGAATTCCAAAGAATAACAAGAAGAGATAAAAAAGCCTTCTTCAGCGATCAATGCAAAGAAATAGAGGAAAAAAACAGAATGGGAAAGACTAGAGATCTCTTTAAGAAAATTAGAGATACCAAGGGAACATTTCATACAAAGATGGGCTCGATAAAGGACAGAAATGGTATGGACCTAACAGAAGCTGAAGATATTAAGAAGAGGTGGCAAGAATACACAGAACTACACAAAAAAAGATCTTCATGACCCAGATAAACACAATGCTGTGATCACTCATCTAGAGCCAGACATCCTGGAATGTGAAGTCAAGTGGGCCTTAGAAAGCATCACTATGAACAAAGCTAGTGGAGGTGATGGAATTCCAGTAGAGCTATATCAAATTCTGAAAGATGATGCTGTGAAAGTGCTGCACTCAATATGCCAGAAATTTTGGAAAACTCAGCAGTGGCCACAGGACTGGAAAAGGTCAGTTTTCATTCTAATCTCGAAGAAAGGCAATGCCAAAGAATGCTCAAACTAGTGCACAATTGCACTCATCTCACATGCTAGTAAAGTAATGCTCAAAATTCTTCAAGCCAGACTTCAGCAATACGTGAACCGTGAACTCCCTGATGTTCAAGCTGGTTTTAGAAAAGGCAGAGGAACCAGAGATCAAATTGCCAACATCCACTGGATCATGGAAAAAGCAAGAGAGTTCCAGAAAAACATCTATTTCTGTCTTTTCATTCCAATCCCAAAGAAAGGCAATGCCAAAGAATGCTCAAACTACCACACAATTGCACTCATCTCACATGCTAGTAAAGTAATGCTGAAAATTCTCCGAGCCAGACTTCAGCAATCCGTGAACCGTGAACTTCCTGATGTTCAAGCTGGTTTTAGAAAAAGCAGAGGAACCAGAGATCAAATTGCCAACATCCGCTGGATCATGGAAAAAGCAAGAGAGTTCCAGAAAAACATCTATTTCTGCTTTATTGACTATGCCAAAGACTTTGACTGTGTGGATCACAATAAACTGTGGAAAATTCTGAAAGAGATGGGAATACCAGACCACCTGACCTGCCTCTTGAGAAATCTGTATGCAGGTCAGGAAGCAGCAGTTAGAACTGGACATGGAACAACAGACTGATTCCAAATAGGAAAAGGAGTGCGTCAAGGCTGTATATTGTCACCCTGCTTATTTAACTTATAGGCAGGGTTCATCATGAGAAACGCTGGACTGGAAGAAACACAAGCTGGAATCAAGATTGCCGGGAGAAATATCAATAACCTCAGATATGCAGATGACACCACCCTTATGGCAGAAAATGAAGAGGAACTAAAAAGCCTCTTGATGAAAGTGAAAGAGGAGAGTGAAAAAGTTGGCTTAAAGCTCAACGTTCAGAAAACGAAGATCATGGCATCTGGCCCCATCACTTCATGGGAAATAGATGGAGAAACAGTGGAAACAGTGTCAGACATTATTTTTTTGGCCTCCAAAATCACTGCAGATGGTGACTGAAGCCATGAAATTAAAAGACACTTACTCCTTGGAAGAAAAGCTATGACCAACCAAGATAGGATATTCAAAAGCAGAGACATTACTTTGCTGACTAAGGTCCATCTAGTCAAGGCTATGGTTTTTCCTGTGGTCATGTATGGATGCGAGAGTTGGGCTGTGAAGAAGGCTGAGTGCTGAAGAATGATGCTTTTGAACTGTGGTGTTGGAAAAGACTCTTGAGAGTCCCTTGGACTGCAAGGAGATCCACCCAGTCCATTCTGAGGGAGATCAACCCTGGGATTTCTTTGGAAGGAATGATGCTAAAGCTGAAGCTCCAGTACTTTGGCCACATCATGCGAAGAGTTGACTCATTGGAAAAGACTCCGATGCTGGGAAGGATTGGGGCAGGAGGAGAAGCGGATGACAGAGGATGAAATGGCTGGATGGCATCACGGACTCGATGGACATGAGCCTGAGTGAACTCCGGGTGATGGTGATGGATAGGGAGGCCTCGTGTCCTAGGATTCATGGGGTTGCAAAGAGTTGGACATGACTGAGCGACTGACCTGAACTGAACTGAATGTTGTATGAACCATTCAGGGTATTGTTGGATTTGGTTTGCTGATATTTTGTTAAAGATTTTTACATCTATGTTCATCAGTGATGTTGGCTCATAATTTTCCTTTTTTGTAATATCTTTGGTTTTGGTATCAGTGGAATGCTGGCCTTTAGAATGAGTTGGGAGTGTTCCTTCCTCTCTCTGCTATTTTTGTTAACAGCTTGAAAAGGATACATTTAACTCTTCTCTAAGTGTTTATTAGAACTCAACTGTGGAGCCATTGTTCATGGACTTTTGTTAGGAGTTGTTCTATGATAGATTCAGTATTATTACTCATAGTTGATCTGTTCATATTATCTATTTCTTTTTGGCTCTTGGGAGGTTGTACATTGGGAGATGGTACATTTCTAGGAATTTGTCCATTTCTTCTAGGTTGTCTATTTTATTGGCATATAGTTGTTTCTAGTGGTCTCTTATGTGGCTTTGTATTTCTGCTGTGTTGGTTGAAACTTCTTTTTCATTCCTGATTTTATTGACTTAAGCCCTCTTTTAAATTTTTTTTTACTTGATGAGTCTGGCTAAAGATTGATCAATTTTGTTTCTCTTTCCAAAGAACCAGATCAGAGTTTTATTGACCTTTTCTTTCTTTTTGATCTCAGCTTCATTTACTCTCCTCTTGAGTCCTTCTAGTGTGTTGGTTTTTTTTTTAATTTCAGTTATTGTATTCTTTATCTCTGTTTGATTGTTCTTTATATTTTTTTAACTCTTTGTTAGAAACTAATTTCTGACTCTGTGGGTCCATTCTTCTCCTGAGTTCTTTGATCATCTTAATAATCACTACCTTGAACTCTTTCTTATGTAGATTGCCTATCTCCACTTCATTTACTTCTTCTTCTGGGGTTTTATCTTGTTCCTTCATTTGGAACATGTTGTTCTGTCATCCCAGTGCAAGACTCCTGGGTTGAGGAGCCTAACATGTGGTTTGTACCTTTTACACCTTTGAGATAATTCTCTGAAATTATGATTAGTATCCCATTTGTGAGTTACCCACACAGGGGTATGGGATTTAATTTGATTTGATTATATTGTCTTGACCCTTCCTGTCTATTTTGTTGTGGTTCCTTCCTTATATCTTTATCTGTAAATCTTCTCTGGTAGGTTCCAATCTTTTTCATAAATTATTATTATGCAATAGTTGTGATTTTAGTGTGCCTGGGAAAGGAGGTGAGCTCAGGGTTTTTCTATTCCACCACCTTAGCAATCCTCCATCAATTTATATTCCATCTCTATAGATTTCTCTATTCTGGATATTTAATATACATATAATCATGCAATATGCAATCTTTTGTATCTGGGTTCTTTGACTTTTCATAATATTTTTGAATTTCATTCATGTCATAGCTTGTATCAGTACCTTTCTCCTTTTTATCACTGAATAATATTCTATAGTATGTATATATAACAATTTGTTTATCCCTTCATTTGTTGATGGGCATTTGGGTTATTTTCACCTTTTCCCTATTGTGAATAGTGCTGCTATGAATGTGCATGTACATATGCTTGTTGAAGAAAGTATTTTCATTTCTTTCAGGTATACACCTAAGAGCGGAACTGTGGAACCACATGGTAATTCTATTTTCAACCTTTTGAGGAAACCACAAAACTGTTTTCCACAGTGAGTGGGCCATTTTACTTTACTGCCAATAATGTGCAAAAATTTCCAATTTCTCCACATCCTCACCAGCACTTGTTCCATTTCTGCTCTTTTTATTGTTGTTTTTATTATTGATGCCATCCTGGTGGATGTGAAGTGGTACTTCATTATAGTTTTTATTTGCATTTTCTTAATAGTTAAATATATTGAGCATTTTTCATGTCCTTCTTGGCCATTTGTATATCTTCTTTGGAGAAATGTCTGTACAAGTACTTTGCCATTTAAAATATTGGAGTGTTTTTCTTTTGTTGTTGTTGAGTTGCAAGAGGATTTTCTTTTTTAATGTTTTAGCTAAGAATCCATAGTGATATCCAAGATTATGAAGACTTACTATATTTTCTTCTAAGAATTTTAGTTTTAGCTCCTATACTGATCCTTTTTGAATTAATTTTTGTATATAGTGTGAGGTAAGGGTATAATTTCATTCTTTTTTTTTTATTGCATGTGATATCAAGTTGTCCTAGCATCATTTGTTGAAAAGACTTTTTCCCCCATTGAATAGTCTTGACTCTCTTGTCAAAAATTAACCAGTCAATAACACCAAAGACACAGGCAACAAAAGATAAATAGACAAATAGGACTGTATCAAAATTTTAATATTCTGTTCATCAAAAGATACTGCAAACACAGGGAAAGACACCCTACTAAATGAGAGAAAATGTTTTCAAATCATATAACTGATAAAAGATACATATCAAAAGTATATGAAGAACTCCTACCACTGTATGACCCAGAAATCTCACTCCTAGGCAAATACCTTGAGGGAAACCAGGGTGGAAAAAGACTCATGTAACCCATTGTTCATTGCAGCATTATTTACAATAGCTAGAACATGGAAGCAACCTAGATGTCCATCGACAAATGAATGGATAAAGAAGTTGTGGTAAATATACACAATGGAATATTACTCAGCCATAAAAAGGAATGCATTTGAGTCAGTTCTGATGAGGTGGATGAACCTAGAGCCTGTTATACAGAGTGAAGTGAGTCATAAAGAGAAAGATAAATATCATATTCTAACACACATATATGGACTATAGAAAATGGTACTGAAGAATTTATATACAGGGCAGCATTGGAGAAGCTGACATAGAGAACAGACTTATGGACATGGGGAGAGGAGAGGAGAGGGTGAGATGTATGGAGAGAGTAACATGGAAACTTACATTCAGTTCAGTTCAGTTCAGTCGCTCAGTCGTGTCCGACTCTGTGACCCCATGAACTGCAACATGCCAGGCCTCCCTGTCCATCACCAACTCCCGGAGTTCACTCAAACTCATGTCCATCGAGGTGGTGATGCCATCCAGCCATCTCATCCTCGGTTGTCCCCTTCTCCTCCTGCCCCTAATCCCTCCCAGCATCAGAATCTTTACTAATGGGTCAACTCTTCACATGAGGTGGCCAGAGTATTGGAGTTTCAGCTTTAGCATCATTCCTTCCAAAGAATGATCTCCTTTAGAATAGACTGGTTGGATCTCCTTGCAGTCCAAGGAACTCTCAAGAGTCTTCTCCAACACCACAGTTCAAAAGCATCAATTCTTCAGCACTCAGCTTTCTTCACAGTCCAGCTCTCACATCCATACAGGACACTGGAAAAACCATAACCTTGATAAGACAGACCTTTGTTGGCAAAGTAATGTCTCTGCTTTTGAATATGCTATCTAGGTTGGTGATAACTTTCCTTCCAAGGAGTAAGCTTACATTACCACATGCAAAATAGATAGCCAACAGGAATTTGCTGTATGCCTCAGGAAATTCAAACAGGGGTTCTTTATCAACCTAGAGGGGTGGGGTGGAGAGGGAGATGGGACTGAGCTTTAAAAGGGAGGGAATATATGTACACCTGGGGCTGATTCATGTTGAGGTTTGATGGAAAACAACAAAATTCTATAAAGCAATTATCCTTCAATAAAAAATAAATTAAAAGAACTTTTACAACTCAACAACAAAAAACAACCCACTTAAAAATGGACAAAAGAATAGACATTTCTCCAAAGAAGATACTTAATTATCAAGAAGCACATGAAAAGATGCTCCACACCACTAAAATGCTGGCTTAAAACTCAACATCAAAAAAAACCAAAAAATCATGACATCTGGTCCCATCACTTCATGGCAAATATAAGGGAGGAAAGTGGAAGCAGTGACAGATTTTATTTTCTTGGTGTCCAAAATCACTGCTCATGGTAACTGCAGCCATGAAACTAAAAGATGCTTGCTCCTTGGAAGGAAAGGTATGACAAACCTAGACAGCATATTAAAAAGCAAAGATATCACTTTGCTGACCAAGATCCGTATAGTTAAAGCTATGGTTTTTCCAGTAGTCATGTATACATGTGAGGGTTGGACCATAAAGAAGGTTGAGCACCAAAGAATTTATACTTTGGAACTGTGGTGCTAAAGAAGACTCTTGAGAGTCCCTTAAGTCTGCAAGGAGATCCAACTAGTCAATTCTAAAGAAAATAATCCCAGAATATTCATTGGAAGGACTGATGCTGAAGCTCCAATACTTCAGCCACCTGGTACAAAGAGCTGACTCATTGGAAAAGACCCTGATGCTGGGAAAGATTGAAAGCAAAAGGATAAGGCAGCAGCAGAGGATGAGATGATATAAAGGATCACCAACTCAATGGACATGAATCTGAGCAAACTTCAGGAGATAGTGAAAAACAGGGAAACTTAGCATGCTGCAGTCCATGGGATTGCAAAGAGTTGGACATGACTTTGCGAGTGAACAACAACAACTCAAAAATCACAGTTAGATAGCACCTGAAATCCCCTGGGATATCCGCTGCCCAAAAAACAGAACATAGTAAATGTTGACAAAGTTGTGGAGAAATTGAAGCACTTGTGGACTGTTGGTGGGAATGTAAAATGGTACAACCACTATGAGAAATAGTTTAGTGCTTCCTTAAAAAATTAAAAATCTAATTACCATATGATCCTGCAATTCTACATCTGGACCTATACCCAAAATATTTAAAGGCAGGATCTTGAAGAGAGAAATGTATTCCCAAGTTCATAACAGCATTACTTACAATACCCAAAGGATGGAAGCAACCCAAGTGTCCACTGATAAGTGAATGGATAAGCAAAATATGATATACACATTCAGTGGAATATTACTCTAAAAAGGAATGAAGCTCTGGCACATGCTACAACATGGATGAACTTTGAGGACATTATGCTAAGAGAGAGAAAGTGATTACAAAAAGACAAACATTATATGATTCCACCTATATAAGATACTTAGAGTGGGGCTTCCCTGACAGCTCACAGTGAAGAATATGCCTCCAATGCAAGAGACTCGGGTTGTGTCCCTGGGTTGGGAGTTGGACATGACTGAAGTGACTGAACACAAACACAAGGTACTTAGAGTAGTCAAAATAAAAAAACTGAAAGTAGAATGGCTGTTGCCAGAGAGTAGAGGGAAGGGATAATGAGGAGTTATCATTTACTGGGTATAGTTTTTCAAGATGAAAAGTATTTTGGAGATTGGTTACTCAATAGAGTGAACATATATAACACTACTGGACTACATACACTTAAAGATGGTAAATTTTGTAATGTATGTGTGCATGCATGCTAAGTTGCTTCAGTAGTATCTGACTCTTTGAGACCGCATGGACTGTGCCCACCAGGTTCCTCTGTCCATGGGATTCTCTGGGCAAGAATACTGGAGTGTGTTGTCATGCCTTCCTCCAGGGGATCTTCTTGACCCAGGGATCGAACCCACATCTCTTTATGTCTCCTGCTCTTTACCACCAACGTCACCTGGGAAGCCCTTGTAATGTATGTCTTGTCTTAGTCATTCAGTTGTGTCCGACTCTTTGTGACCCCACAGAATGTAGGCTGCCAGGATTCTCTGTCCACAGGATTCTCCAGGCAAGAATACTGGAGTGGACTGCCATTCCCTTCTCCAGAGGATCTTCCTGACCTATGGATTAAATCCTGGTTTCCTGCATTGCAGGAAGATTCTTTACTGGTTGAGCTACAGAGAAGTCCTGTAATGTATATATTACCATAATTTTTAAAAAATCTGTACAATAGGTGACTTTTGAGAGGTAGGATGGGGTTTTAGTGAGGAAGAGCCATACCCATTTGTTGTCATTTTACCCATTTTCTACAATGTTAATGGAATTTTGGGAGTTAGGCAAAACTGTAAATTTAATTAGTGTTGTATAGATGTTTGTTTTTTTGATTTTTTGGAGGGAGATAATATTCAGGTACCAATGTGGGAAGTGAAGTGAAGTGAAGTGAAGTCGAGTCGCTCAGTCGTGTCCGACTCTTTGCGACCCCGTGGACTGTAGCCCACCAAGCTCCTCTGTCCATGGGATTCTCCAGGCAAGAATACTGGAGTGGGTTGCCATTTCCTTCTCCAGGGGATCTTCCCGACCCAGGGATTGAACCCAGGTCTCCCGCATTGCGGGCAGATGCTGTTGAAATCAGGAAAACCTGATGGCAATAGAAAGCTATGGGGAACAGTTATAATAGTCAAATTTAATCAAACTCATGGGTTGGACTCCAGCCTCTAAAAATATTTGCAAATTAGCTTCAATAATTTATCAAGGAAATCTTTCTCACTTTTCCAGTGTCTCTAAGATTGATAAATACAGCAATAACTCAATGCAAACAACAGACATCCTGTTATGCTACATTACTGTGATTCTCAAGAGCTTTCAGTTTACCTGGACTCACTGTACCTCTCAGTTTAATTTCTATCCAGTATTGTAACTGGACATGGATTATTTTCTTTCTCCCATTTTAGGTCAACCTCAGCCTCATACTATTACATAGCATTATCCAACTTACAGATTTAGACAACAAGTGAAGTCCAAAGTGCATTCTACCTGGGGAAGAGGCAAAGTGGTAGAAAACTGGAAGAGAGAGATGGAGGGAACAAGCATCCATTGAGTACATCGCTAAAGCGGTACTGTTGATTTTAAAAAGGTTATATCATTTAATATTTGTGAAAACCCTCTGAGGTATATATTGCCATTTTCTGTTGTATAAATTAATAAAAAGAGACTTGGAGAGCTTCTATAACATTCCCAAAGTTAACTCAAACAGAATAAGAAAATTGAATTTAGAGTTCATGTGGTCTAAGTCTGTTCAGAGGTTGTTTTCTGACCTTCCAAGGGTAGTTAGCCCCGAGCTTAGCTTAATTTTAACCAGAACATTGTCAGAAATTGACTTTTGATTAAGATAAGAATGTATCACTAGATTTACTAATTTCTTCATGCACATTTTTCCAGTTGTTGTGACAAAGATGCTTTACCAAGTGGAGAACTGATCCACAGTTTGCCAACAGGAAACAGGATTCACACTCTATGGTTGCTTCTAGTGCCTAACTATACTATGAGAGGATAAACAGATTCAAATTCTGTATTTTGAAATTTAGAGCTGTAGGATAAAACATCACAAATTCAATGCTGATTATGTTTAGATGTTAAGTCTATTCTTGCTGCCAGATGACAAAACAAAATAGTGATGATCATTGAATTTGCACCAAGGCACTCTTTGTACTTACTTATTAATGAATGCTACATTGATTTTTTTTCCCAACTCATAAAAGGTTTATAAGAATACAAGAGGGAACATACTGAAAAGTTTTTAAATATTTAGTAATCGAATGGCAAGTTTTCAAATTATGCAAGAAAATTAAAGTCATCTTTCTGTTTAATGCAACAAACCTGCATTAGAATTTTGAAGTAGTTCGTTGCTTAAGAGATAAAAATCCTATTTAGAATTTGCTTCTTTTATGTGGGGATATGAAAAAGAGTGAATATGTTTCTAAGTCTACATAAGGCAAACGTTTGTTATAATATCACTTCCTCCAATTTCTCTATCCCAAGCTGACCTATTCAACCGACCACTCCCTAAACTTGTGTTTTCACTTATTGTGAGAAGCACTTGACCATTGAGATGACTGTTCACTACTAATACTTGAAGAAAGTTTTAGAGACCTGAAGAAAGACACATACTTCAAACTTCACTCTTTGCAGTATCCAGAGCAGTGTTTCTCAACATTGGTTACAGGTAGGAAACAAATTGTAAGTTAATTATATGTGTCATCTTGACTGGGCTGTGATCCCCAGATATTTGGATAAACATATTTCTGGGTGTGTCTGTGAGGATGTTTCTAGACAAGATTAACATTTTATGGATAGATTGAGTAAAGTGGATTGTCCTCCCCAATATGGGTGATCCTCATCCAATCCACCGAAGGCCTGAATAAAACAAAAGGTGGAGATGGAAATCTTTCTCAGCTATCTTTTTGAAATCAGCTAATGTTCCCTGAGCAAATGTAAATCTCTAAATTCTTATCCTCTATTCTCAATCTGTATCCAGTATTTCTTCAATATCTTGTATATTTTTTAGATGATTTTAAGAATATAATTTTTTTTTAATTGTAGCACTTTAAAAGTTGTCTTCAATAGGAAGATTGATTAATCTTTTAGTTCCCCAGAAGGGGAAGTTCTACTCACACTTAAATTAGGAATTGAGGTTTCACTAAGCACAGGTGGCTGCAAGCCAGCTCACTAAGCACAGGCAGCTGTGAGGAGCTACCCCATGTCTGAGGTCAGGGGTGGCGGCTGGGAGGAGACACCCTGTGTCCGAGCTCAGGGTGGCGGCCAGGAGGAGCTACCCCGCATCCAGGTCAGAGGTGGCCGGGAGAAGCCACCTTGCGCCAGTGGCAGGAGCAGTGACCTTGAGGAGCCACCCCAAGCCGGAAGCCAGGGGCGGCAGCTGGGAGGAGCAACCTGAGGAGTGGTGGCTCTGCAGGCCCAGGAGGGCCTAGAGGAGCTATCCCATGTTCAAGGTCAGGAACTGTGGTGGTAAGGAGCAGCAGCTGTGCTTTGCTGGAGCAGCCATGAAGAGATACCCCACGCCCAAGGTAAGAGAAACCCAAGTAAGATGGTAGGTGTTGCAAGAGGGCATCAGAGGGCAGACACACTGAAACCATACTCACAGAAAACTAGTCAATCTAATCACACTAGGACCACAGCCTTGTCTAACTCAGTGAAATCAAGCCATGCCTGAAGGGAAACCCAAGACGGGCGGGTCATGGTGGAGAGGTCTGACAGAATGTGTTCCACTGGAGAAGGGAATGGCAAACCATTTCAGTATTCTTGTGTTGAGAACCCCAGGAACANGACCAAAGGAGGAAATAATAACAGACAAGTAAACAGGGAGAGTTCATGAAAGAGAAAAATCCTGAAAGTGAAGAGCAAAAGGTATGCTGGGGATTGTTGAAAAGAATGTAGAGATCAGGACTAAGGGGGAGGTGGGTTTCAATGATTGATAACCCCAAAGGTGTCAAGACCCAGTTATCGGAACCTGTAATTGTTAACTTCATTTTTGAAAAAGTAAGATCTTTCCACATGTGATTAAGTAAGAATCTTTTGATGAGATAATCTTGGATTATCTGGATGGGCCCTAAATATCATCCTAAGTGTCCTTCTTAGAGGCAGAGGGAGAGTGGACACACACACAAGATGAGAAAGGTGATGTGATGACAGAAATAGAAATCAACATAAGTGAACTGTAAGCCAAAGAATTCCAATAGCCTCAAGAACCTGGAAGAGGCAAGGAATAGATTTTCTCTTAGAGCCTTCAAGAGTTCAACCACCTGAAAGTTTAATTTCAGCTAAGTGAAACTGATGTTAAACTTCTGGCCTCCATAACTGAGAATAAATGTCTGTCTTAAAACACACAATTTGTGATGATTTGTTACAGAAGACCTAGAAACTGATACAAAGATTGCTTGCACACAGTGGAATGATCATATATATAAATATATTGATAATTATGTTTTGCTACTTTCCTCAGGCTTGAGGAGCCAATTTAGACTAATTTCTAGAAAGGGAGAAAACTAGATTGAGCTCTGTGGTGTTGGATTAAAATTAATGGTATGGGTTTAAGTTCATAGTTTCTAGTATAGATGTATAGATTGATGTATTGATAGAAATGTACATGTAAATATGCATATGTTTGAATGCATGTATGTAAACATACTTGTATGTCCATATAGCAGTAAGCACACTTAGCATCTGAGTCTTGCTTACTAAAGACTATTTTTGCTAAAAGGAACTGGAGAAGACATGGGAAGCCCCTGAGTACCCCTTCCTCACATGGGCACACCAAATATATAGCTATACATGGAGCAGTTTCCTCTAAAAGAGATCCAGAAACTAGTTGACACCTTATACACATTGGTCAGTTGAGGAAATATCCACATCAGAGTGGGTAGGAAAGACTGAGATACACTTGTCATAAACCCCACCCCTGATGCAACATCATACAATTGGGAGAGATCCCCAACTGTCAGGTTCTATCTGAGGAGTGAAGTATGTTTTGACACTACATCTAGCACTCCAACTTTAAGATTCCGTACAGTAGGGTAGGCTTCCAAAACGTCTAGCTCTGAAAGTCAGTGGAGCTTGTGTCCATGAGACTTATAAGACTATGACAACTGAAGGGAATACAGTCATTTGCCATGACTGCCTGTAGGGATCAGCTCAGAGAAAGTAGACAAAATGCTCATCTCCCAGTCTTTCCTTGAAAGATCTGTCCATATACTGTAAAAACTGCCCTGAGGGCCAAACTTCTAATTTAACAAGCACTAGGGACTGGCTGCAAGCCTCATCAGAGGCCAGTAAAGCTAGAGGACACCTTGCCTTACTTCTATCTCTAACCCATTCCATGTCACTACTCCATGCCTGGAGAAAGTTTGTATGTACATTTGAACCCCAACTTTTGTGACTGCTGCCTAAAGCAAAGGACCCAAATTTCCCAGCTTTTAGAGCAAAAGGGATTTCCATTCAAGAGACCCAGAAGACTATAGCAAAGAAGGATTCCTTAACTGGCTCTACCCCTCAGGGCTCAGCACACAGGGAACAAGCAGAATTAGCCATTTTCCAGTCTTTCCTGAAATAGGTTTATTTCTGTACTTTAATATCTACTGCCTGCATGCCAAACTTCTAATTTAGCAGGCATTTAGGGACCACTGGAGAACTTCCCCAGAGACAGGGGAGGCCAACAGGCATCTCTCCTACCTTCTCCCCTTTAGCCCACTCCAATAATAAAACCCAGTTGACAGCATCTCGCCAGAAGGAGCTTGTACTCACATTTAGTGCCCAAGCTTTTTCAGCTGCTGTCTAAGGGATGAGGCTCCAGGTCATCTGGCTCTAATAGCCATTGGGGCTTGCATTCAAGAGTTACGGGCTGAATCAAACACACAGTTGTTAATGGGTATGGGGGTGCCCTTCACCATGGCTGTACTCCAAGATCCAACAAAGAAGCATTAGGCAAAAACAACCTTCTCCCAGTTTCTCCCTGGAAGAAGTTTACTACATACTTTACCAGCTGCTGTTCCCTGAGGGTCCAACTTCTAATGAGTGTATGTATAGGTTCTGAATGTGATCCCTTCCTTTGGGACATTGTTGGATCTTGGCATACCCTCAACTCCTGGGAGCCACTAAGAGCAAGGAAGGAGGCTTGGTTGGTCACAAAACTTTTGAGAGAAACCTAGGAGTTTGGGCTGGACTGATTGATTAGGTCCATCTCATATATAGCAAGATTTATCTCCTACATGAGACCACTCTGTCAAGACTGGAAGATGTGATTATTTTCTAATGCACAGAAGCCACAGAGAGTCAAGAAAAGAAGACTCACAGGAATACATTTGAAACAAAAGAACAAGGTAAATATCCAGAAACAGATCTTAGTGACTTGCATTAAGTAGTTTATCTGATTGAGAGTTTAAAACAGCAGTTAGTAAAGATGCTCACTGAGGTTAGGAAGCAAGCATATGAATAGAGAATTTCAACAAGGAAATATATATATAAAGAAATCAAAGAGCTGAAGAATTAAAAAATAAATGAAAAAATTAAATGGATTCAGTAGCAGACTACATTCGCTGGAAGAAAAGTCAGTAAACTTGACAGGGCAGTGGAATTTCTTTAAACAGAAAGGAAAAAATGACGAGCTGGATTATGAAATTTGTGGGACAAAAATCAAGCAGACTACATGTGATGGGAGTTCCAGAAGAAGAGAAAATCAAGGCAGAAAGCATATTTTTAAAAAATAGCTGGAAACTTCCTTAACCAGGAAAGAAATAGGCAATCCACGTCCAGGAAGCTCAGAGAGTTTGAAAGAAGTTGAATCCTGAGAGACTCACTCAAACACATTGCAATTAAACTGTGAAAGATTAAAAAGAAGAGAATCTTAAAACCAGCAAAAGGAAAACAACTTGGTTTGCATATTCAGAATACTTAGGGAATACCAGAAAGGTGCTAACCAAGAACATCTGACAAAGTTGTCCTTAATAACTAAGGAAGAAAGAAAAAATTTACAGACAAAAGCTGAAACAGTTCATCACCACTGACCTCACAACAAATGTTAAAGGGAGATCTTCAACTTGAAAGAAAAGGACACTAGTTAGTAACAGGAAAACATAGTATAAAACTCACTGGCAAAGGTAATAAAAATTTATAGCTACATTTAAGAATACACAGAAGAACTGTACAAAAAAGATCTTCACGACCCAGATAATCATGATGATGTGACGACTAATCTAGAGCCAGACATCTTGGAANCATGCGAAGAGTTGACTCATTGGAAAAGACCCTGATGCTGGGAGGGATTGGGGGCAGGAGGAGAAGGGAACGACTGAGGATGAGATGGCTGGATGGCATCACAGACTCAATGGACGTGAGTCTGAGTGAACTCTGGGAGTTGGTGATGGACAGGGAGGCCTGGCGTACTGTGATTCATGGGGTCACAAAGAGTTGGACACGACTGAGCGACTGAACTGAACTGCACTGAATATTGTAATGATGGTGGATAAACCATTTATATCTCTGATACAAGTGTTAAAATACATAAAGAATTAAAACTATAATCATGTTAGTGGGTTAGTCAGTTCAGTCATTCAGTCATGTCCGACTCACTGTGACCCCAGAAACTGCAGCATGCCAGATCCCCCGTCCATCACCAACTCCCAGAGTTTACTCAAACTCATGTCCATCAAGTCAGTGATGCCATCCAACCATCTCATCCTCTGTCAGCCCCTTCTCCTCCTGCCCTCAGTCTTTCCCGGCATCAGAGTCTTTTCCAGTGAGTCAGCTCTCTGCATCAGGTGGCCAAAGTATTGGAGTTTCAGCTTCAACATCAGTGCTTCCAATGAATATCTAGGACTGATTTCCTTAGGATGGACTGGTTGGATCTCCTTGCAGTCCAAGGGACTCTCAAGAGTCTTCTCCATCACCACAGTTCAAAAGCATCAGTTCTTCAGTGCTCAGCTTTCTTTATGGTCCCGGCTCTTATATCCATACATGACTACCGGAAAAACCATAGCTTTGACTAGACACATCTTTGTTGGCAAAGTAATGTCTCTGCTTTTTAATATGCTGTGTATGTTTGTCCTGGTTTTTCTTCCAAGGAGCAAGCGTCTTTTAGTTTCATGGTTGCAGTCACCATCTGCAGTGATTTTGGAGCCCAAGAAAATAAAGTCTCTTACTCTTCCCATTGTTTCCCCATCTATTTGCCATGAAGTAATGGGACCAAATGCCCTGATCTTCATTTCCAGCTTTTTCACTCACCTCTTTCACTTTCATCAAGAGGCTCTTTATGAATGGATAAAGAAGTGGTACATATACATAATGAAATATTAGCCATAAAAAATACATTTGAGTCAGTTCTAATGAATTCGGTGGATGAACCTAGAACCTATTATACAGAGTGAAGTAAGTCAGAAAGAGAAAGATAAAGATTGTATTCCGGAATCTAGAAAAGTGAAGAATTTATTTACAGGGCAGCAATGGAGAAACAGACATAGAGAATAAACTTACGGACATGGGGAGAGGGGAGGAGAGGCTGAGATGTATGGAAAGAGAAACATGGAAACTTATATTACCATATGTAAATAGATAGCCAGTGGGAATATGCTGTTTGTCACAAGTAACTCAACCAGGGGCTCTGAATAAATTTAGAAGGGTAGGATCGGGAGGGAGGTTCTTAAGGGAGGGGTTATTTGTATACCTATGGTTAATTCATGTTGAGGTTTGACAGAAAACAAAATTCTTCAAAGCAATTATTCTTCAATTTAAAGTTTTTTTTTTTTAAAAGAGGCTCTTTAGTTCCTCTTCACTTTGTGCCATAATGGTGGTGTCATCTGCATATCTGAGACTATTGATATTTCTCCTGGCAGTCTTGATTCCAGTTTGTGTTCATCCAGCCTGGTGTTTCTTATGATGTACTGTGCATAAAAGTGAAATAAGCAGAGTGACAATATATAGCCTTGATGTACTCCTTTCCCAGTTTTTCATCAGTCCATTTTTCCATGTCTGGTTCTAACTTGCTTGTTGACTTGCATACAGATTTCTCAGGAGGCAAGTCAGGTGGTCCAGTATTCCCATCTCTTGAAGAATTTTCCACAGTTAGTTGTGATCCACACAGTCAAAGGCTTTAGCATAGTCAATAAAGCAGAAGTAGATGTTTTTCTGGAATTCTCTTGCTTTTTCTGTGATCCAGTGGATACTGGCAATTTGATCTTTGGTTGCTCTGCCTTTTCTAAATCCAGCTTGAACATCTGGAAGTTCTCAGTTCGTGTGCTGTTGAAGCCTGGCTTGGAGAATTTTGAGCATTATTTTGCTGGTGTGTGAGATGAGTGCGATTTAAGGCCTATTTGTAAGGCCTCAGACAATTATTTTTCCTTTTTGCATTTCTTTTTCTTGGGGATGGTTTTGATCACTGCCTCCTGTACAGTGTTACGAACTTCTATCCATAGTTCTTCAGGCACTCTTTCTGTCACATCTAATCCCTTGAATGTATTTGTCACTTCCACTGTATAATTGTAAGGGATTTGATTTAGGTCATACATGAATGGTCTAGTGGTTTTCTCTACTGTTTTCCATTTAAGTCTGAATTGTGCAATAAGGAATTCATGATCTGAGCCCGGTGGGGTTTTTTGCTGCCTGTATAGAGCTTCTCGAAATTTAACTGCAAAAAATATGATCTGTGTGATTTCTGTATTGACCATCTGGTGATGGCCATGTGTAGAGTTATCTCTTATATTGTTGGAAGAGGGTGTTTGCTGTGACCAGTGCATTATTTTGGCAAAACTCTGATGGCCTTTGCCCTGCTTCATTTTGTACTCCAAGGCCAAACTTGCCTGTTACTCCAGGAATTTCTTGACTTCCTACTTTTGCATTCCAGTCCCTAGAAGGTCTTGTAGGTCATCATAGAAACTTCAACTTCAGCTTTTTCGGCATTAGTGCTTGGGGCATAGACTTGGATTACTATGATATTGAATGACTTTCCTTGGAAATGAAAAGAGATCATTCTGTTGTTTTCGAGATTGTACCCACGTACTGCATTTCAGACTTTTCTGTTGTCTATGAGGGCTACTCCATTTCTTCTAAGGCATTGCCCGGAGTAGTAGATTTAATAGTCATCTGAATTAAATCACCTGTTCTGGTCCATTTTAGTTCACAGATTGCTAAAATGTCAATGTTCACTCTTGCCATCTCCTGTTTGCCCACTTCCGATTTACATGGACCTAGCATTCCAGGTCCCTATGCAATATTCATCTTTACAGTGGATTCACAGCTTAAAAGGATGCAAATTTTGAAGTCAAAACCATAAATATGAGAGAAGGAACCTTTTGTATGCATTTGAAGTTACTTGTAGCTTCAAATAGCCTATGATAAATATATTTTATCCATGTCTCATTATAACTACAGCTCAAAAGGCTATAGTAGATATGCAGAAGGTGAAAGAGAAAGGAAACATAGCACTACAGAAAATCAAATAACAAAGAAAGAGAGCATGAGAAAGAAAACCAGAACAAAGGGACTGCAAGACAACCAGAAAACAGTTAAACTAAAAATGCTAAGTCCATACCGTTTATATCAATACTGTCATTGATATACCATTTATATATATACACACAACACATACACACTGTTTATTACTGTACTGCCAATAATTATGTTAAATGTAAATGGGCTGAATTTGCCAATCAAAAGACAAAGTGTAGATAAAAAGTTTTTTCAATTTTATCTTTTTAAAAAATTAGCTCTTAGTTTTGTTGTTCTTTTCTAGTGTTTTTTTCTGTCATTTATTTCCACTCTGATCTTTATTTCCACTCTGATCTTTATTTCCTTCCTTTTGCTGACTTGAGCTTAATTGATTCTTCTAGATCTTGAGGTGTAAAGTTAAATTGTTATTTGACATCTAATTTCCTAATATATACATTATTGCTATAAACTCCCTCTCAGAACAGCATTTGCAGTATCCTGTAGCTTTCTGTTTGTTTCGTTATTTATTTATTTATTTTTTTCATTTGTTTCAGGGCTTAAAAAAATATTTCCTAAAGTTTTCTTCTTTGACAGTTGCTTGTTCAGGAGTGTGCTGTTTACTTTCCACATATTTGTAGGTATTCCAACTTTCATGTTCTAGTTTCATACCATTGTCATCAGAAAGGATAGTTGGTGTGATTTCAGTCTCTAATTTATTAAGACTTGATTTCTGTCCTGTCATATACTGTTTTGGGGAATGTTCAGTGTGCCTTTGAGAACAACATGTATCGTATTGCTCTTGGATGAAACATTCTGTGTATGTCTGTTAGGTCCTTTTCGTATAATGTGTAGTTTAATTCCAGTTTTTTTAAACAACTCATTTTCTGTCTGAATGATCTATCCATTCTTGAAAATGGTATATTGAAGTCTGGTATTATTGTATTGTTGTTTCCTTTTTTAGAGTTCTTACTATTTCCTTTATAGAATAGATGCTTGTATGTTGCATTATAAATATTCAAATCTATTATATCTTCTTGATGAATTGGCTACCTTATTATATAATAACTTTATTTGACTTTTGTTATATTCTTTGTCTTAAAATTTGTGTAGTCTGGTATAGGTTTATCTGCTTCTAAATGTCTTTGGTTCCCATTAGCAAACTTTTTCAATCAATGCTTTTTGTACCCTTATTCACTATAAGGTATGGAAACAGCCTAAGTGCCCATTGATGGATGAGTGGATAAATAAAATACAGTATATATACAATAGAGTATTAGTCAGCCTGAACAGAGTGAAATACTGTCATTTGTGACAACATGGATGAACCTGGAGGGCATTATGCTAAGTGAAATAAGTCAGACCGAGAAAAATAAATATTGCATGGTATCTAAACTTACATGTGGAATTTAGAAAAAGTAGAATTTATAGAAACAGTAGAAAAATGATGGCCAGAAGCTGAGGGAAATAGAGTTTGCTAAAGGGTACAAACCTTCGTTAGAATATGAGTAAGATCTGAATATTTGTTGTTTAAAACAGTGACTCTAGTTGATCACACTTAACCGTATAGTTGAAAGTTGCTGGAAGAGTAGAACTTACATGTTCTCATCAAACAAAAAAATAAATATTCAAGGTGATGTGCATGTTAAATTAACTCTTGGGGGAATCCTTTCAAAATGCATACATATGTCAAATTATCACATTATATACTTTAAATATCTTTCCAATTTTATTGTTAATTATACCTCAATGAAACTGGAAAAAAAAAAATAGAAAAGGAACTAGTTCATCTTGAAGGAATAGGTGATTCCAGGACTAAGGTAGAGATAGAAGAATGAGTCTGGAGTGTCTAATTAGCCACAAATGGGTAAATGTTCAAAGAATGTTGGGACCAGTCAGTTATACCCAAAAGAACTTGAAGGGGCATTCACACAAAGTTGGGGACAACTGAGCATCAAAATAAATAATTCTGATTGTATACAATTGAATAAAAAGATAAGCCATGTTTCCATACTGATATAAATAGATGAATTAATGAGTGGATAGTTTGATGTTAATGAGTATATTTAGTCGTCTTTCCCCTGACTCCTACATATTTATTAACTACAAAGGCAAAAGGTGACAGTAGTGACGAGGCCTGTCAGACACCAACTTTAATCAAGTGATCACAGTAAACATTACAAGAAGTGAGTCAAAACCTCCACTTTGTTGACAGGTTACAATGAGAATGATAATAATGTCGCTTCTTTTATACTCCTAAGAGTAATAATTTAAATTTAATCACAAGGAGACAAGAAAACCACACTGAGGGGCAGTATACAAAACTATTGGTGAGTTAGTCTTCAAAGTTGTCATTCATTCATAGACGCCAAGGAAGTGCTGAAGAACTGCTCTAAATTGCAGGAGTCTAAGAGACAATGAAATTAAATACAGCTTGTGATACTAATGTAAATGTGAAGTATGTTTTTGGTACAGTGTGCAAAACTTCAATGAAGTCTGAGTATTAGATGACCAATAAGATTATGATGGAATGTTCATTGAAACCATGCTTTTTGAGTTTAACAGTTTTTAAATACCTTTTCATAACTTTTTTGTGTTGAAATAACATGAAATTTGCCATTTTAACATTTTATGTACAATTTTATGTGCAATTCAGTGGCATTAAGTAAATTTACCTTGTTGTGCAGCTGTCACCGCTGTCCATATCCAGAAGTTTTTATCTTATCAACCCAAAACTCCATACTCATTAAATAATAAATCTTCATTTCCCCCCTTTCAGTCCCAGACAACTATGATTCTACTTCTATCTCTATGAGTTTGACTACTCTAGGTACCTCATATAAGCAGAATCATACAATGTTTGTCCTTTTGTGTTTGGTGTATTTCACATAGCATAATGTTATGATTTTATAAAGGGAAGTCAAGAAGCACAGAACAATATTAACCTCAGCAGCTTCTGCATTGCTTTCTAGAATTGTTTTCAACTTCAGAGCATGGAAAACTTACTTCTGTAAGTCTGACTGTAAATTGCCTGTATAACTCGGGAGAGATACGTTGTCCAAAAGTGATGTAACATCTCTATCACTTTTCACTTACACACTTCCAGATCTTTGATTTTGGCATGTAATTAATTTTAAAATAACCTTTTAAGCTAAATCACAGCACATTGTTACTATAAATCTTTTATCCGCAGAACTTGTGCTTGTAATACTTTTATGCTGTTGATAATGAAGGTCAATTTTCTAGCAAGAACTTTAGCAACTAAAACATTCTAAACCAATGTGCCATAATATTTTGAATATAGTAATTATATTTTATTATTTTATCCTTATAAGAGTTCTGGTATAAAGGGAAGTGTTTTAACTGGAAAACCAAGGTAATTTTTGTACACCTACAGACTTGTAAAATCAGAAGAGACTCTAGAAGTTGACTTGTTGGATCTGTATCTAGTTTAATTCAGGAAATCTTTACTGAGCATAGTACACACTGAGTAGAAAGTGATGTGAATTTGCTTCTTTTCTGGGTTCATTTAGTAAGGGTATCTAGGCTATTTTAGTGAGAAGCATTTAGTGGGAAAATGTTAGAGCAGTTTATTCTGGGGGATCAGGGTTGGGTGTGGTAAAACTTTTATTAAACTTTCTATAGTTTGTGTTGTCATGAAGTCAGATGCAAACTCCAACTTGGTTTTTATCCCTGCTCCTCCTCCACTGTAGTATACATTGAATAAAGACTTTGATCTCTTATTACATCTCAGTTCTTATGCTCTTTTTTAGTTAGGCAAATTACTGTGTGTTGTGTAGGATAGTTACAGAGTCCCTAGGCATGAGATTCACCAAACAGCTGAGACTTAAAAATAGCTACTAGGAACTACTTTAACACTTAACTATTAATAAGGACTATGTCCAAAAATATGTGGTAGGGAGGAGAGGATTTAAATGTGTGTAGAGAATAGAAGCATGCAGATCTGAATTCTGTGCCTAGGCATTTTGTCCACAACTCTATTTATATGCATCTATTTTTACTTCAGAGTTCCAATAAATTATCACTTGGAAAAATTGTAGCTCCCTAAGGGAAAGAGAAAAGGAGCCATTTTTTCTGTCCTCCATGCCTTTAATATGCTTGGAATACTTTGTGCTGATTAATATTTTCCTTTGTTAGCTCTTTTCTTAGACTTCTATGAAATTGTTCATCTGATTTTTACATGAATAAGATTCTATTACATTCTGAGTTTATTCTCACTAAATTATAGTTGCCATTTATGTTCCTCTAGACCAGTTTTTCTCAACTGGGGCTTCCCAGGGACATCTGGCAATGTCTGGATCCTTTTCACAATTAGGAGGTTACTAGCTATGGTTTTTCCAGTGGTCATATATGGATGTGAGAGTTGGACTATAAAGAAAGCTGAGCACCAAAGAATGATGCTTTTGAACTCTGGTGTTGGAGAAGACTCTTGAGAGTCCCTTGGCCTGCAAGGAAATTGAACCAGTCCATCCTAAAGGAGATCAGTCCTGGGTGTTCATTGGAAGGACTGATGTTGAAGCAAAGAGCTGATGCAGAGAGCTGCTCATTTGAAAAGACCTGGATCTGGGAAAGATTGAGAGCAGGGGGAGAAGGGGACGACAGGATGAGATGGTTGGATAGCATCACTGACTCAGTGGACATGGGTTTGAGTGGACTCCAGGAATTGCGGTTCGTGGGGTCTCAAAGAGTCAGACATGACTGAGCGACTGAACTGAACTGAACTGGTATTTAGAGGGTAGAGTCAGGAATGCTGCTCAGCATCATCTATGCAGGACAGCTTAGTTAGTTTCAAAAGTTAATACTGTTTTATATTGCACTTTTTTGTTTGTATAAAATTAAATTCGGAATATATCGTGTTTGTTATCCATATCCCATTAATGTTTACTTCTTTCCATATAAATTTTCATGAGTGGCTATTATCTATTTATCTTCTATTTGTGGTTTAAGCCTAAAAATAAATGTTTTAAGAATAAAGGCATATTCCTGGGTAATCATTTTAGGTGCATATGAGAATACTTTGAGAGAAAATAAGTAATATAGCATTTAAGTATCTGGATTCTGTGAGTTTATCATTAAAGTCTGAAATGTATTCATATTTATATGGTAAAGAAGCTTCTTACAGCATCATTACTACTGCTTTTACCTTAGTTCTCAATGAAATAATATAAATCAGAAGTTCAAACTGTTATAATGGTAGCAGCTTTTATTTTATTTTGAGTATGTATATCTTGTCATTCAGCAAACAAGTATCCAGTGTCTGTTACGAGCCAGGTATTTGTTGTTTGGAATCCAACCCTGTTCTTGATTTCAAAAGAACTCGGACAAATGTTATAATCCCGCATAGACAGTATAATAGTGTACAAACAAAGAACTGTGTGTGTGTGTGTATATATATATTATATATGCATCATTGGAGGGACCAATGTTGAGAGAGAATTCAGGCTATATCAAGTTCAGGTTAAGACGAAAGCGGTAGGTTTTACAGTAGAATAAATTGTGTAAGTAAAGAGGCGTAAAAGAATATGACACAGTGCTTGCTTATATCATATATTGCTTAGGAAATGAGAAGTTTAAAAGATGATTTTCAGGGGGTTCCCAGATGGTTCAGTGGGTCAAGAATCTGCTTGCAATTCAGGAAAAGATGATTTTCAAACAAAGATAAAACCATGATTCTCATACAGATAAAAAAGTAAATGTGGGTTAAGGATTTTGTTAAACTCATTCAATGACATAACCAGACATGAAAAGTTTAAAACACATTTTTATGGAGTAGTGGAATACTGAAATAAATTATAAATAGGTAAAACTTTTTTCTGTAGAGTGAAACAGAATTTCATATTTATCAGTTACCTACAATTTCTAGCTGTGTAAAATAACTCCCGTAGAATCAATCTGACAATGCATACTCCATTGGAGTACAAATTTTTTTATGAAAGTGGCAGGAAATTTCAAGCTAAAGACTTCATTGGAGCTTTGTACTAGTGTGAAAAGTGGAATCACCAGAGGACAGAGTGGGAGAGAGAAAGTTTCCCTTGTGATAGGTCTCTTGTGATATGTTACTTTCATTGTGAGTTTATGGGATTGCATCTCAGTGCCAAATGCATTCCAGACTCATGGGGATAGAGTGCAACTGTCTCTACTGCTTTGCATTGCTGTGTAGTCCAGTGTGAATTGATTCTGCAGTTCAGAAATTGAACGGAAGACAAGCCTCCATTTGTGTTCCCATTTGAAACCTTTATTCACAGTCTCATGGTTAATACACCATTGCCCTTTTATTTATTTTGAGAGAATATGTTAACTCGTTTTATCCCACTCTTGGCTTAGAGTTAATTTTGAGGTAGAAACCTCTCTGTGTCACCAATACCGCCACCATGTAGGAAGGAAGTATAATTTTAGGTTGTTAAATCTGCTTATTTCCTTTAAAAAACATGTGTAACGATACATTAATTGTAAATTATAAAATCCATTTAGAGGATACTGTGATAAGAATTTAGAGATGCTTTGAAACTGACATTTTTCTTTATGTATTTATGCAGTATTTGAAGTTAAAATTCATAGAAATATTGAAAATGTTAACTTTTTTCCTTGCAGATCATCCCATTATGATGGGTTTTGAGCCACTTGTTAACCAGAGACTACTTCCACCCACCTTCCCTCGATATGCAAAAATAATAAAAAGAGAAGAAATGGTCAACTATTTTGCAAGATTGATAGATAGAATAAAAACTGTCTGTGAGGTGGTCAATTTAACAAATTTACATTGTATCTTGGTAAGTACAAATCAAGTCTCTATTCTGGAATATAGCTTTTATTTAATAGCAGAATAGTTTATAATGTTTTAGAGACTCTTGCAAGGGTAAATAATGCTCCTCACCTATTATCTGTGATATCTGGAGAATTAAGTGTTTGTGTATATTATTTTTCTTTCTATATTTAATCCTCAAGGATTTTATACTACCCATTCTAGAGATTTAAGAACCTAAAATGTGGAGAAGTTAGGTAATTCACTCAAACTTAAAGAATGGCAGTTTGAACCCTCAATTCTATGCTAAACCTTTCATATAAAAAAATGTTTGTTAATGTATACATATATACATGTATATGCATATGTATGTTTTTTCATTAAAATTTGAGTGATAGTAACTTTCTTTTTCATCAGTAATCTCTCTATCTATGTTTTCATGTCAATAAATAATATACAAATAACAGATACCAAAATATTAATTACAACTACTTATAAATAGTGGAAAGCTATATGATAGTTTCTTTTTGCATTTTTTCTGCATTTTCAGTGTTTTTTGGTATTTTGCATATAGGGCAGAAACAATGGTAAGAGGGAGAATAGTGATATTAGTGAAGGAAAGTTCATGTATTGGGAACCCATATGATGATACTTTTGACAGCTATGGAGTAATAAGATATATACCTAGTTTAAATGAGGTGAGTAATGGACTATATAGAATATAACCTGTTAGGAATGTGCACTAGGAATAAGAAATTGAGTACAAACTGTGATAGTGAGTATACATACATTCAGCCAGTGTGCTTTTTTTTTTTGTGCTAGTATATACAGTGATGAGCAAAAGTATATCATCCATCTTGTCATAGGCTGTAATGTGCTATAGAAGTTGATCAAATAAATCACATAAATGTTTATAAAATTACAATGCAATATAAGCAGTATGAGGGGAAAGAACTGGGAACTGTAACATAGAGCATATAATGAAGGAATTGACCTAAATGATCAGAGAAGGCTTTTTTAAAGAAGTGACAGTGAAGCTAAGATCTGACAGGTACATTTCATGCAGGGATAGCATAATAAAGGACAGAAATGTAAAGACCTGACAGAAGCAGAAAAATTTTTAAAGGTGGCAGGAATACACAGAAGAACTGTACAAGAAAGATCTTAATCACGCAGATAGCCACGATGCTATGGTCACTCACCCCCCTACAGTCTAAAATCCTAGAGTCTAAAGTCAAGTCAGCCATAGGAAGCATTGCCACAAGCAAGGCTAGTGGAGGTAATGGAATTCCAGCTGAGCTATTTCAGATCCTAAAAGATGATGCTGTTAAAGTGCTGCAGTCAGTATAAGGACTGCAAAAGGTCGGTTTTCATTCCGATCCCAAAGAAAGACAGTGCCAAAGAATGTACAAACTACGATACAGTTGTGCTCATTTCACATATTAGTACGGTTATGCTTAAAATCCAAGCTAGGCTTTAGCAGTACATGAACTGAGAACTTCCAGATGTCCAAGCTGAGTTTAGAAAAGGCAGAGGAACCATAGATCAAATTGCCAACATTCGTAGGCTCATAAAGCAAAGGGAATTCCAGAAAAACATCTAATTCTGCTTTACTGACTACACTTTGACTATGTGGATCACGACAACTATGGAAAATTCTTAGAGATGGGAATACCAGACCACCTTACCTATCTCCTGAGAAATCTGTATGCAGGTCAAGAAGCAACAGTTAGAATGTTACATGGAATGATGGACTGGTTCAAAATTGAGAAAGGAATACAAGTGAAAGGAGTACAAGAAAGCTGTATATTGTACTCTGTTCATTTAACTTCTGTGCAGAGTACTTCATGCAAAATGCCAGGCTGGGTTAGTTACAAGCTGGAATCAGATTGCTAGGAGAAATATCAACAACCTCAGTTATACAGATGATTCCACCCTAATGGCAAAAAGTGAGGAGGAACTAAAGAGCCTCTTGATGAGGGTGAAAGAGGACAGTGAAAAAGCTGCCTTAAAATTCAACATTCCAAAAACTAAGATCATGGCATCTGTCCCATCACTTCATGGCAAATAGATGGGGGGAAAGTGGAAGCATTGACAGATTTAATTTTCTTGGGCTCCAAAATCACTGTGAATAGTGACTGCAACCATGAAATTAAAAAACGCTTTCTCCTTGGAAGGAAAGCTATGGTGAGCCTAGGCAACATATTACAAAGCAGAGACATCTCTTGGCTGACAAAGGTCCATGTAATCGAAGTTAGGGTTTTTCCAGTAGTCATGTATGGATGTGAGAGTTGGACCATGAAGAAGGCTGCACTCTGAAGAATTGATGCCTTCGAATTGTGGTGCTGGGGAAGACTCTTGAGAGTCTTCTTAGACAGCAAGGAGATCAAACCAGTCAATCCTAAAGGAAATCACCCCTGAATATTCATTGGAAGGATTGCTGAAGCTGAAGCTCCAATATTTTGGCTACCTGATGGAAAGAGCAGACTCATTGGAAAAGACCCTGATGCTGAGAAAGATTGAAGGCAAAAGGAGAAGAGGGCAGCAGAGGATGAGGTGGTTAGATAGCATCACTGACTCAGTGGACATGAATCTGAGTAAACTCTGAGAGATAGTGAAGGACAGGGAAGCCTGGTGTGCTGCAGTCCAGTGGGTTGCAAAGAGTCAGACACAACTTAGCTACTGAATAACAGCAGAGTAAACACAGTGAGATAAATAAGGAAACCATTAGTACAGTCCAAGGTAGAAAGGATTGTCACTTGGACTGGAAAGATGGCAGGGAGATGATGAGGTTGTCATTGTTACAGCTATCTGTGAGCTAAAAGGCTTCCTTGATAGCTCAGTTAGTAAAGAATCTGCCTGCAATGCGGGAGACACTGGTTCAATTCCTGGGTTGGGAAAATCTGCTGAGAAGGGATAGGCTACCCATTCTAGTATTGTTGGGCTTCCTTTGTGGCTCAGCTGGTAAAGAATCTACCTGCAATGTGGGAGACCTGGGTCCAGTCCCTGGGTTGGGAAGATCCCCTGGAGAGGGGAAAGGCTACCCACTCCAGTATTCTGGCCTGGAGAATTACAAGGACTGTGTGGTCCATAGTGAGTTAAGTTGATAGAATATTGGTTGATTATGAGTTAAATATGGGGCATGAAAGAGCTCTCAGTAAGTTCTCTAGGCTTCTACCTTGCAAGTCTTCATGCATATTTGGTGGTGTTTACTCAAAGGGGGGAATTCTCTAAGGAACTTGAGAGTCAAATGGAGGTCATAGGGAAGTAAAGTTTGAGGTACATTTAAAATATTTAAGTAGAGATATTGAACAGATAATGACTTATGGGTAGAATTTAGAGATCTGTGCTTAGAGTTTTATTAGAGTATAGATAGTAATTGAAGCATGAGTGTTTATGTTTTAATATTTATGAGGAGAAGAGTATATAGATTAAGAAAAGAAGGTTGTCTGAAACTAAACTTTGAACCTACAGAACAAACTGAAAAGTACCCAGAGGAAGAAACATGTGAAAGTCATTTAAAGATTTTTCAAGGAGGAAGTCATGCTGTTGAATAATTGAATGAAGGAGATAAATAAGGTCCAAACTCAGTGTCCTTTGAAGTTGGTAATCGGGGACAGGTGGTGCCTAGAGCAAAGAATCAGGTTACGTGTGTTGAAGAGGAGTAGAGACAGTGGGTACAGCCAGCTTCTTCAGAAAGTTTGGCTGAGAAGACAGCAATTGAGAGGAAAATGTGGGATCATGCGATAATCTTTTCTTTTTAAAGATGAGAGAAGTGAGTATTTAAATGAAAATGGGAATGATCTGGTAAAGCGGAGGAATTTTAATATCTAGGAGAGCAAAATATGTATAGTTGACAGTGTGTGATGATTGTGAAAAAGCCAAAGGAGTGGGATCCTTTTATACAGGTGTAGGATATCTTGTTAAAGTAACAACTAAAGGATCTGGGTACAGTTGTGTATAGAGTTAGTTTAGAGGCTAAAGTTGAGGAATTTTCAGTGGTATAAATTATTTTAATTTTCTTTGTAATATAAAATAGTAGCATCTCTCTCTAATGGAGAATATTCACTTTGAGGAGTGTGTACAAGGTGTGAAAATTGTGAGAAAAGTGAATGAATTCAGTTAGCTTGATTACTTAATATTTATTTCTGTGAAGTAGGAAATAAACATCTGTCTTTAGTTAGTAAATTATTGATACTATTATTTTCATGATATAAAAATTTAACATTGGTATCTACATAATAACTATTATTCATGTTTGTTAAAATAATTTTTTTCAGGCTCTAAAATTATCCATTGTTCCATTCATGTTGTTTTTTGTTGTTTAGTTGCTAAGTCATATCCAACTGTTTTGCAGCCACATGGACTGTAGCCCAACCAGGCTTTGTCCATGGGATTTCCCAGACAAGAATGTTGGAGTGGGTTGCCATTCTTCCTACAGTAGGTCTTCCCAATGCAGGGATCAAACTTCCATCTCCTACACTGGCAGGCAGATTCTTAACCACGGGACTACAAAGGCAGTCCCAAGCTGGGCAACATTTTGATACAAAACGAACTCTTCCTTTACCTGACAGACTCCCAGTCTCTCCAGAGCTACAGTACATCATGGTCCTAATACCTTTTGTTGTTGTTGTTTAGTCACTAAGTCATGTCCAACTCTTTGTGACTCCATGGACTATAGGTTGCCAGGCCCCTCTCTCCATGGGATTTTCCAGGCCAGAATACTATAGTTGGTTGCCATTTGTTTCTCCAGGAGCTCTTTTCAACCCAGGGGTCAAACTCCCATCTCCTGCTTTGGCAGGTGGCTTCTTTGCAGCCAAACCACCAGGGAAGCCCATTCTATTCATACAAATAGCCAATTCTTATAGAAATGATCTTTAGCAATCTGTCTTATTTTAATTTTGATAGTGTATCATTCCCAGAAGATCTAGTAAAAATTACACTCTATTTGCAGCATTGTCAACTTTTATTTAATCTGTTAATGACATTACTTTTCTTCTGTGTATCTTTTAGGATTTTTTCTGTGAATTTAGTGAACAATCACCTTGTGTTCTTTCGAGATCTCTATTACAAGTAAGTTCCACTTAGTATCAAAATAATTCTTTAAACAGCAAATAATGTGTACTGACATTGTTTTATTTATTATGGAATAAAAGGTGGATGCTTCTAAAGGGTATTCTATGGTTAGTGTTATATTTTTGGAATAGAAGTATTGAGTTACAGTGTTAGACATTCATTAAGATCATAGTCTGGGCCAGAAAACAAATCTTAGTAAGTAAAAAAAAAATTGAAATCATAGAAAGTATGCTCTGTAACTATTATAGAATTAAACTCGTAATCAGTAACAGATGTATCTGGAAAATTTTCCAAGTGTTTGAAAATTAACACACTTCTAAAGAACCTGTGAGTCAAAGAGGAAGTGTTGATGGTAATTAGAAATTATTTTGAACTGAATGAAAATGAAAATATATCAGACTTTGTGGGATACTGTTAAAGCAGTACTTAGTATAGAACTAAATGTTTATATGAAAGAAAGGTCAGAAATTATCATTTAAGCTTCTACTTTAAACATATAGAAAAAAAAAGAGCAAATCAAACTAGAAACAAGCAGAAGGAAATAAAGATAAGAGCAGAAATGTGTAAAATGGGAAAGAGACAAATAACAGATAAAATCATTACAGCCAAGAGCTGGTTCTAAATTGATGAATCTCTATCAAGACAGACCAAGAATAAAAAAAGATACAGATAAATAATATTAGGAATTATTATATATCCTAAAGAAATTAAAAGGATAATATAGAATATTCTAAATAACTCTATATCCATAAATGAAAAACTTAAGTGAAATGGACCAGTTCTGTGAGGGACACTACCAATGCCCTTTCAACAAGTAGACAATTTGAATAATCCTGTATCAATCTGAGAAATTGTGTTCATAGTTAAAAGTCTTTAAACAAAACTCCAGGCCAATTCTAACACAGGCTCTTCCAGAAAATAGAAGAGGCAAGAACATATCATATGAGGCCTGCATTGCCTCAGTACCAAAACCAGACAAAGACATTTCAGGCTTAGAAAACTATAGACCTATATCCCTTAAAAACATAAGAATTAAAGTATTACCAAAGCCTCTTGATGAAAGTGAAAGAGGAGAGTGACAAAGTTGGCTTAAAGCTCAACATTCAGAAAACTAAGATTATGGCATCCAGTCCCATCACTTCATGGCAAATAGATGGGGAAACAGTGGAAATGGCATCAGACTTTATTTTTCTGGGCTCCAAAATCACTGCAGATGTTGATTGCAGCCATGAAATTAAAACATGCTTACTCCTTGGAAGAAAAGTTATAACCAACCTAGATAGCATATTCAAAAGCAGAGACATTACTTTGCCAACAAAGGTCGCTCTAGTCAAGGCTATGGTTTTCCAGTAGTCATGTATGGATGTGAGAGTTGGACTGTGAAGAAAGCTGAGCGCCGAAGAATTGATGTTTTTGAACTGTGGTGTTGGAGAAGACTCTTGAGAGTCCCTTAGACTGCAAGGAGATCCAACAAGTCCATCGTAAAGGAGATCAGTCCTGAGTGTTCATTGGAAGGAATGATGCTAAAGCTGAAACTCCAATACTTTGGCCACCTCATGTGAAGAGTTGACTCATTAGAAAAGACTCTAGTGCTGGGAGGGATTGGGGGCAGGAGGAGAAGGGGATGACAGAGGATGAGATGGCTAGATGGCATCACCGACTCAATGGACATGAGTTTGAGTGAGCTCCGGGAGTTGGTGATGGACAGAGAGGCCTTACATGCTGCGATTCATGGGGTCGCAAAGAGTTGGACACAGCTGAGCGACTGAACTGAGATCAAATCTACCAATATATAAAAAAAGAAAATACATTATAATCAAGTGCATTTTATCACAGGAATGCAAGCCTGGCTCAACGTTTAAAGTATAATTTACCATATAATATAAAGTCTCAATGGATTCAGGAAATCTATTTGACAAAACAGCATCTATTCATGATGTTGCAAAACTAGGAAGAGAACTTCTTTAATCTGATAAAGAGCATGTGCAAAAAACCTATAGCTAACATTACATCATTAAGAATGATGAAAGAGTAAGTTATTTTTTCCTTTGATTGGGAAGAAAGCAAGGATGTCCAGTCTCATCACTCCACTTTTACTCACTGTGGTACTGGAAGTCTTAGCCAATGAAAAAAGGCATGAAAAGAAATAAAAGACATATATTTGAGAAAGTAAGAAATAATATTTCTTTGTAGACAACATGATTATCTATGTAGAGTACCAAGGAATCTGCAAAGAAGTTCCTAGACCTGATAGATGAGTCTGACAAAATCACAGGATATGATACCACTGTACAGAAAACAGTTGTATTTCTATATACTTGCAGTGAACAATGCAAACCAAAAACTTTAAAGCAGTACTATTTATATTAAACCTTAAGAATGAAGTACATAGAGGTAAGTCCAGCACCTGTTTGGAGAACCTGTATACTAAAAAACTACAGTAATAATGAAAGACATCAAAAGAGGCTTAAATAAATAGATATGTCTTATTTGTGAATTGGAAGAATTGATGTTTTTTTAAGATGTCAGTTCTCCCCCGATATTAATCTACAGATTCAAAGCAATCTCAAAATTATAGCAGAAGTTTTTGTAGATCTCAACAAGCTACTTCTAAAATTTATATGGAAAGGCAAAGGAACTAGAACAGCCAAAACAAATTATTAATACTATATTTTGAATTGAATAAAAATGAAAATATATCAGACTTTGTGAGATTGTAAATAATAATAATATTGTAAATAATGATGTATTTTAATAATTCATTAGTTTAGATCTATTTCTTTCACTTTCAGAAAGTTTTTATGTATTCCAAAGTATTTATTTGAGGTAGGTTATCAACTGGCTTGATATTAATAACCATTAAATATTTCATAATTTATGAAACCTTTTCTTGTATGTTGCCTCATTTGACATATTCAGACATGTCATTTCATTTTCACTAGTCGATATTACTACCATTGACTTGAAAGTTTTTTTTCCTGCACATTTCTTCTCTTGAGTAAAAATACTCTTAAATAGGGATTAAATAGTACTCATCATGGAAGCAGTGATTTATAAAAATTTTCTACCGGCTTTTTACATTTTAATCTCTTGTATTCTGTGACATTTAAAAGAAGTATGTTTATGTCACAGTAATGAAAAATACATGTACAATATATCAAGATTGTAACAGCATTACTAATATATATAACGTTTGTTTTAAGACCACTTTCCTGGTGGATAACAAAAAGGTCTTTGGAATCCATCTCATGCAAGACATGGTGAAAGATGCTCTTCGGTCTTTTGTCAGTCCTCCGGTGCTCTCCCCAAAGTAAGTATCATAAGACATTGTATAGCCTGTATGTTTTTTAAAAGCCCAAATTCTCTGTGCTCCCTTATGGCAAAGATATAAAAACTGTTGGATTCAAGTCTCCAAGTAAAAAAACATAACTCTTATCGTTAAAATTAATTGATTTCTGCCACATATTATTTAAATTGCGGTTTTCTGAAGTTGATACTGGGTCCAGCATGAGAAGAAAAGCTTACAAGGTCTTGTCAGAAATTCAGCAAGTTGTATTGACCCTTATTGTATGCAAATCACTGTGCTAAGTAGACACTTTGGGAAATAATTATAAAAAGATTTCCTCTCAGTAATTTTGAGTCGAGATAGAAGTAGAAAATGCTGATAATTGATCCTTAATTATATGCTGGTAGAGTCATTTCCCCAAAATTATGCTGCCATAAAAAGCTGGAAGGATCATTTGAATTGGCCTTTTGGAAAAGAACGCCAACTTAATTGACGTTTCCCTTGAGAAAAGAAGAAAGGAGATGTTATTTCTTAGGAAAGAAGCTATATCAAGTGTATGAAATCACATATTTTAAGGAAAGTTAGTAGTTCAGCATTCAATCTGTTGAATAAATTGTGCCACATTTCACATAAAACTCTGGTAGCATCCTGTCTTAGGTTGGTTCTCCAGAAGCTGATCTGACACAAAGATTCATACCAGTGTAATTTAGAAGGTAATTCCAGAAGAACTTTCAGATTTGTAGGCAGGTGGGACGTGAACAGGAAGAAAGCCATGTAGTGGTGTGCTTCACAGTCAGTTGTTGCTGTTCAGTCACCAAGTCCTGTTTGACTCTTCACAACACGATGGACTGTGGCACGCCTAGCTCCTCTATCCTCCGTTATCTCCCAGAGTTAGCTCAGATTCATGTTCATTGAGTCAGTGATGCTATCTAACCATCTCATCCTTTGCCATCCCCTTCTCCCTTTGCCTTCAGCCTTTCCCAGCATCAGGGTCTTTTCCAGTAAGTCACTCTTCCCATCAAGTGGCCAAAGTATTAGAGCTTCAGTTTCAGCAGCAGTCCTTCCAGTGCACATTCAGGGTTGATTTCCTTTAGGATTGACAAGTTTTATCTCCTTGCAGTCCTAGGGACTCTCAGGAGTCTTCTCCAGCACCACAATTGAAAGCATCAGACTTCTTTATGGTCCAATTCTCACATCTGTACATGACTACTGGTAAAAAAAAACCATAGCTTTGATTATATGGACCTTTGTCAGCAAAGTGTGATATGTCTGCTTTTTAGTGCGCTGTCTAGGTTTTTCATAGCTTTCTCTTCTAAGGAGCATGTGTCTTTTCATTTCATGGCTGTCACTGTTGGCAGTGATTTTTGGAGCCCAAGAAAATCTGTCACTGTTTCCACTCTTCCCCCTTTTATTTGCCATGAAGTGATGGGACTGGATGCGGGACTGGATGCCATGATGTTAGATTTTTAATGTTGAGTTTTACGCCAGCGTTTTTACTCTCTTGCACTTTCATCCAGAGGCTCTTTAGGTTCTCTTCACTTTCTACCATTTAAATGATATTATCTGCATATTTGAGGTTGTTGATGTTTCTCCCAGCAATCTTGATACCAGTTTTATGATTTATTCAGCCCAGTGAAGTACTCTGCGTATAAGTTAAATAAGCAGGTTGACCCTATGCAACCCTGTACTCCTTTTCCTATTTGAACCAGTCCGTTATAACTTGTATGGTTGTCTAACTTGCTTTTTGACCCTCATACTGGTTTCTCAGGAGACAGGTAAGGTGGTCTGGTATCCTCATCTCTTTAAGAATTTTCCACAGTTTATTGTGATCCACACAGTCAAAGGCTTTAGTGTAATCAATAAAGAAGAAGTCGTTGTTTTTCTGGAGTCCTCTTGGTTTCTTTATGACCCTACAAATGTTGGCAATATAATCTCTGGTTCCTCTGCCTTTTCTAAACCCAGCTTGTATGTGTAGAAGTTCTCAGTTCACATACTGCTGAAGCCTAGCATGAAGTATTTTAAGTATAACCTTGCTAGCATGTGAAATGAATGCAATTGTACAGTAGTTTGAACATTTTTTGACATTGCCCTTCTTTAGGATCGGAATGAAAACTGACCTTTCCAATCCTGTGACCACTGCTGAGTTTTCCAAATTTGCTGACATATTGAGTGCCTCACTTTGACAGCATCATTTTTTAGGGTTTTAAATAACTCAGCTGGAACTCATTTTGATGACTATCATCATAGTTATCTTTGTGTATAAGATATATACCTATATGATTTTATATATATATGGGATCACATTAAACAGTTATTTTTATCATGAACGTTTTAATTATTTTTTATGGATTTTTTAAGTCAAAAGTTTAATTTTAAAATGTATTTATAATTTTTCTACTCAAAAGTAATCATAACTTTATATCTCAAAGTACATAGTTAATTCTTTTTAATGGCTGCCAAATGTTTCATAATATGCATGTGTTTTATAGAGTGAGACTACTGGGTGAGGGGGACATGTATAGTTTTAATTTTGATATATGTATTAGATTGTATTCTGAAAGATTTAACAATTTATATTTGTACTGGGAATATAAGAGAGTACAATTTTCCTTTATCTTGACCAGCAGTAGTAGGTGTTATCATTCTTTAATTTTTTCCAGTGTATATCAATGAGAAGTGATATCTCATTGTCAGTTTAATTTGAGTACTTAATATGATGTTCATGGACATTTGGGATGGTTTTGAATTGCCTTTTTTTACTCCTTTACCCATGGACTTTTATTAAATGGTTTACTTTTTCAGAAAGTTTGTAACAAATCCTTGTGTATTATGAGAGGTTAATCCTTTGTAATAGACATTGAACATTTTTTCCTTAATCTTTTGTCACATCAAAATATGTAAAATGCTATTTGAATTTTGATAAGAATTGAATCTGGGAGAAGGCAGTGGCACCCCACTCCAGTACTCTTCCCTGGAAAAGCCCATGGATGGAGGAGCCTGGAAGGCTGCAGTCCATGGAGTCGCTGAGGGTTGGACACGACTGAGCAACTTCACTTTCACTTTTCACTTTCATTCATTGGAGAAGGAAATGGCAACCCACTCCAGTGTTCTTACCTGGAGAATCCCAGGGACGGGGGAGCCTGATAGGCTGCCATCTGTGGGGTCGCACAGAGTCGGACACGAATGAAGTGAGTTAGCACATTGAATCTGTAGATCACTTTAAGTAGGTTGGCTATTTTAACTGTTCTTCCAGTCCATGTGCCTAGAATATCTTTCCATTTATTTGTATCTTCTTCAGTGTCTTTTATCAATATCTTACAGCTTTCAGTGTGCAGGTCTTTCACCTCGTTGGTTGAATTTATTCCTAGATATTTTATTCTATTTGATGCTACTGTAAATGGAATCATTTTCTTAGTTTCTGATAGTTCAGTGTGACAATTTTGTATATTAAGTTTGTATCCTGCAACTTTACTGAATTCTTGTATTAGTTCTAATAGGGTTTTTTGGTAGAATCTTTAGAGTTTTCAATATGTAATATGGTGTGCTCTGCATATAGAGATCATTAAAAATTATTTTTAAATTTCTGTGATTAACTGTATCATATATTCAGAATATGAATTGACAGACACCTTTACCACCATCCATTTTAAGCAGAGTTTTTATTAATTTTGTTTTTATAAATTCCATTACTGATAAGGTCATTGGTGAAATTAAGTATTTCATAAATACTCAATGTATGAATTACCATGTATTACACTCAATGTATGAATTATTGATACATTATTACATTCATACAAATACTCAATATATGAATTAGTAAATTATATTAATTCCCTTATTTGGTATCTGATGTTGTCAGGCACCTTTCTGCATTCTAGAGAAAAAGACACACCTGGTGACAAGGAGCTTACCTTCTAATGGGAAAGACTAAATTGTGAACAAATATATAATGTCAGGTCATAAGTACTATACAGAAAGATAAAGATCAGATGGTTCTCATAAATGGGGTAGTTGTGAAAAGCCTCTTGGAAGTGGTGATATTTGTGAATATACTGAGAATGAGCTATGCAAAATCAAAGGATGAAGCTTCCTGACAGTAAACAATAACTGCAAGGTCTCAGGAGTAAGGCTGAGCTTTAGGTATCAAGGAGCAAGCTAATTTTAATGGATTAATTTATTAGAGATACATCTAAGGTAGCAGTTCTCAACTGTTTTTTGTCTTTACATTCTTAAAAGTTTAAGGACCCAAATAGCTTTTGTTTATATTGGTCCTGTTTATTGATACCTACTATTTTAGAAACTAAAACAATACTTTAACAATGTTTATTCTTTTTGAAAAACAGTAAACTCATTACATGTTAATAAACATCACATTTATAAATCACATATTGACAAATATGGGAAATAACTTTTTAATTAAAATTAATGAGAAAAGTGGAATTGTTTTACATTTTTACAAGTATCTTTCAAGCCTGTCTTAGTAGAATATAACTGAATTATTTTAACCTGCTTCTGTTTTCAGTCTGTTGTAGTATTGCTTGCCATGTAGCCTCTGGAAAAGCCATTGTACTCTTACAAGAGAATGAGTGCTTTTGGCAAATAACATGTTAATATTATTTATTATGAAAGTAGTTTTAACCTTGTGTTCCCCTTAAAAGCATCTCACCAGGAAAACGTAGGCTACATTGAGAACTGATGACTATAATTTCAAATTCCCCTCCCCAACCTCATCCTTTTTTACTCTGGTCCTACAGTTTATGTGTCTCATTTTATGAATACTTATACACTTTACCCAAATATGTGTGTCCATAAATAACATCAGCTTATTTTATGCTTTTAAACTTCACATAAACTTTGTCACAGTGTGTATGTCTGTATATATATGTATATATATATATATCTTTTGCAACATGACTTTTTCCTTCAACATTAGAATGTTGAAATTGACCAAGTTTATCCAACAAATTTATTTTGTTAAAATCCATACTTTGTACTGAAGTTTATTTTGTTGCTTCTCTGCAGTTGAAAATTTACTTTATTTCTAATTTATCACCATTGAAATCAGTGCTGTAGTGAACATCTTTGAATTATGACTCCTTTTGCACATAAAAAAATTAATTGCTTATCGTAGGCAAATGCATATTCAGCTTTACTAATTTTGTGAAATTGCTTTCAAAAATAATTCAATGAATTGTGTATGAGAGCCAACAGTGTATAAGGATTCCAGGTGCCCCATAGTCTAGGCATTATCGGACTTTTTAATTTTTGACAATATAATATATATGAAATAAGTGTCTGCATCTTAATTTGCATTTTGTCTTCTCTATTTAATAATCTTTAACACTTAGATTCCACATTGTCACGCTTACCATTGTCCATTTAGATTTAATTATACAGTATGATCCTCATTATTTGCAGATTCTGTATTTGTTAATATGCCTACTTGCTAGAATATATTTGTTAACCTTTAAATCATTACTCACTCTGCTCTTACCATCTTTATGGACATGTGCAAAGTAGCAAAATATTCAAGTCATGCAACGCGGAAGTCAAACAAGACAACTCTCTACCTTCTTGTGCCTTATTGTATAATTATTTGCCCTTGTTTTTGTGCTTTTTGTTGGTGATTTTGTAGTTTCATGGCCACTGAGTTGTAGTGATATGCTGTCTAGTGTTCCTGGCACAAGAAGGCTATGATGTGTCTTACAGAAAGATTGTGTGTTAAATAAGATTTGCTTAGGCGTAAGTTCTTTGCTAATCAATCAGCAGTGTACTTTCTATATAGTGTCTTAAAAAGAAACACACATAAACCAAGGTTAAACATTGATCAGTTGATCAAAACATTGGGACCAGAGGCTGGAGGAACGTAATCCTGTATTTTATCCTAACAGCAGTGTTTCAGTATTCTCTATTTCAGCATCCACAGCAAGTTTATAGAACATAATTAACACATACTGAGAGTCAACTGTGTGTATATCAGAGTTTATTGCAAGGTAGTCATCTGTTTCTTGTTCATTTCTTTTAAAAGCGCTCTTTTGCATACTCTATCTTGTAGATTTTTTCCTCTGTAGTCCTCATGACACCTCTCTCTTTTTGCTGTGTTGTAAGAAAGTTATTCTCTTGATCCTCAAGGCTATTGTGAGCATCCTTTCACATACTAACTTTTTTAACTTGAAAAATCCTAATTTTCGGATCCAGAAAGTCTGCTTTTTTTAAGTGCTTTATTTTTGTCATCTTAAGCAATTTTCTTACCTTGGATCTTCTAGCACTTCTCTTTCGCTGCCACCTGTTCCAGGTGTCCTGCCTTTTCTTTCTTCTGGCTGCTGCCTGCTCTGTCATTTTCTATCACATGATCATGATTCTGTTTTATTCTGAGGTTCTGGTCAGATTGCTCAGTTATGGCAAACACTTAGGAATAGCAAGTTGTCAGCTCCTTTCAGTGCACACCAAGAAAAGTGTTTACTTCTTCCTATCTCCTTAGGAGCAAAGGCTACTGTCCTCTTACCTCGAAAAGGGGGGAAAAACACTTTCCATCTCTTCAGCTCTTGTATTTCCTCCAGGGCCAGGCAGGTAACAGATCCACCCAGACTAAACAGGAAAGTCTTTCTTAGTTAAGCAGTGCTTTTAACTGAGATAAGGAGCACCACAAGGACACTGGTTTGTGAGGATAGACGATGAGGTGCTAGCAGGATGTCTAGGTGATGATTTTGGCCAGTAATTGGAAATGTAGGTATATCTTGAAAAAAATCAGATTCTGTACAGTATTTTTTAAATAATTACTGTTGTAAGTACAGTTCACAAGGGTACCACCGTAGGAAAATAATGAATATTAGAGTAGTGTTAGAAAAAGTAGAGCTTTAGGATTTTCTCTCTTTGTTGATCTTATGGGATCCAGCACTTAATTGTCCAAGTACAGAGCTAAAGGAATTGGAAATATTGCACATTTATTATGTGGCTAACAAATAGTGAAATACTTCCTAATTTAATGTTAGCACTCTTCAACTTCATGATTTATTTGTTTCCATTTTCTCATTTTTCCACCTTCCCTATGTGTTGGTAGCACCTACAGTGTTTCTTATTGTAGGCCAAATAGTTTAATTTGAATAACAAGAATATTATATTATCTTACAGGTGCTGCCTATATAATAATCACCAGGCTAAGGACTGTATTGACTCTTTTGTTACTCACTGTGTTCGGGTAAGAGCTACACTTTGGATCTTTGTGGTGGATACTTAAAAATTGTGGCATGCAAAATCATCAGTAACATTAATTTGTGCTGTTTTTCATCTAATATTTCTTATTCATTTTCCCTGAATAAGTAGGAAATTTTTGTCTCCTCTTAGACTCAAGTGGATAGCTTCATAACCTGTAGTTTTCCTGTGAGATTGTTAGATACTGAGGCACCTTCTGATGCCCTTTCACCATAACCCTTGTGGACAACGGAAACAGAATTAGCTATGACCCTCATCTAAAAATAGTTTACATTTTTTTTTGAAAAAGGACATAGAAACTCTTACTTTTGACCTTATAAATAACAAATATGGGTAACATCCCCAGGCATATATGTTTGTACTGCTTTAATGGGCAACATTATGTACTGTGCTTAGTTGCTCAGATGTGCCCAACTCTTTGTGACCCCATGGACTGTAGCCCATCAGGCTCTTCTGTACATGGGGTTTCTCCAGGCAAGAATACTGGATGGAGTGGGTTGCCATGCCCTCCTCCAGGGAATATTCCCAATCCAGGGATGGAACCCAGGTCTCCTGCATTGCAGGCCAATACTTTACTTTCTAAGCTACCAAGGAAGCCCAAAAATACTGAAGTGGGTAGCCGTCCCTTCTACAGGGAATCTTCCCACCCAGGAATCAGACCAAGGTCTCCTGCATTGCAGATGGATTCTTTACCAGCTGAACTACCCAGGAGCAGGACTATAGTAAAATTAAAATTATCAATTTTAGATAAGATTTTGAACTTTTTTCAAATCTCAAATAACTTGAAAAAAAAGCTTCCTAGTTGGTCAAATTAATTATAAATCATTCTTAATTATAAGCTTTTTATAGATCTTTTTTGCCCAGTTCCATTTACTAAATGTGTGTTTGTGGGATAAGACAGCATGGTATGATGCAAGGAAAATCAATAAAAGACTGGATTTTAGTTTTATTAACTACCGTTTTATCATTATCAGGCAGATCACTTTACTTTTTTATAAACTTGCCAATCTTTAAAAAATGATAATAGTGTTTTGATACCTCTCGTAGGCTACTTATTGAGATAATAGCTGTCAAAGTATACAAATGTAAAATCATTACTATCCTTAGAGAATCTTAAAATGCATATTTCTTAAATCAGAGCATTCCTGTCTGTTGTCTGATTCATAAACTGTTACAGTATTTTATATGAGAATACCGAATAGATAAAAACAGTGATAAAGAACCTTAGTGAACAAGAGTTAGTCACATAATCGTGTCTGACTCTTTGTGACCCCATGGACTGTAGCCCACAAGGCTTGTCTTCTATGGAATTCTCCATGCAAGAATACTGGAGTGGATTGCCATTCCCTCCTCCAGGGGATCTTCTCAAGACCCAGGGATTGAACCCAGGTCTCCTGCATTGCGGGCAGATTCTGTACTGTGCTTTTCTGGGTTTTAGCCATTACCTAATTATTACGCATTCTGGTATATTTAAAGCAGCACACAGAAGTGCCTGGCTTGAATAGTAGCTTTTAGCTTGAATATGTGGGAAAATATCTAAAGATTGAAGGAATTATTTTGCCATATGAGAACAAATTTGTAAACAACCACTTTCCTCTGGCTATTAATAATTTCTAGTGTTGAGTTCCTTTAAAAGAAACACCTTGTAATAAGTGTGCATAGCCATTATTGTTATATACAGCATTTTTTCCCTTAAACCTGATTTTGAAAATTTGGAATGTTAATTTTCTTTAGTATCAGCAGATTTCATATTGACAGTTAACAAATTATACTGTTAACAAATACAGTTAACAATTGTATTGTGTATTACAGCCATTCTGTAGTCTTATTCAGATCCATGGACATAACAGGGCTCGGCAGAGAGATAAACTCGGTCATATTCTTGAGGAATTTGCTACCTTGCAGGATGAGGTAAGAGCCAAAAAGAAGCCCTCCCTTCCAAAATAAGCAGTTCATATAACTTGACTAGATTTTCAGAAACAATTCTTTAGAACAATAATTTGACTACTTAATTTTTTAATATGGTGAATTTTCTTTTCCATTGAAATGTAACAGTTACATATACCAAAGAAAGTTTTACAGAAAGAAATAGAACAGTAATCTAAATCAAAAACATCTTAAATTATTATTTTATAATCAGTGAAAGGTGTAGAGCTATAGTTGAATTAGAGTAAGTTTCAGTTCAGTTCAGTTCAGTTGCTCAGTCGTGTCCGACTCTTTGTAAGTTTACATTGTAATAAAAATACATTAGTCTTCATTTAAATGTGAGCAACAGCAACATTGATAATGTAACTAAAGATCTGAAGCCAGTTCTTTTTACACTGTAAAGTCTTTTTAATCTAAGAAGTGTTTAGATAAATATTATCCTTTCAGAAATGAAAGGTTTGAATGTAGATCTAACCAAAGGTGCATTTGAAAGTATGAATTCTTTAAATGGTGAGAGTTACATTATCTACTCATGTGCTATTTTTAGCTGTTACATTTTTTGTAATTCTTTCATTACCTCAACAAGTTGATATTAATGACATTTTGTTGTGATAGGCAGAGAAGGTTGATGCAGCCCTTCATACTATGCTGTTGAAACAGGAGCCCCACAGGCAGCATTTGGCCTGTTTAGGTACCTGGGTCCTTTACCATAACCTTCGAATTATGATACAGTATCTCCAAGTGGCTTCGAATTGGAGCTCTACAGCATGCACGAGTATTATTACATATATTGGTAAGAGAATGATTGGAGTTAAAATTGATGGTGGGTGGGATAGATAAGATATGTGAGAGTGTCTGTAGAGTGTAATTTTAGCTTTTTTTTAATTTACTGTATTTGAATTTTACTTGTGGGACAGTTGAAGAATATCTATTGAAAATTAGAGCCAGATCATCTTAAAAATCTAGTGTTTTAATAGTGTACAAACACATTTTTTCTGCCATTTGAATTGTTTTAAAATTACTAATAAACTGCTTAAAAGTAAATTGATTAATGAACTTCTGTCTGTTTCCAAAGAGAAAAATTAACATACATTTTGCCCTGACATCAGTGATGCTAGGTACTAGCTGTGGAATGTACTTAAATGAATTAAAAGTTCAAAATATGAACCAGATCCTCCTTCTGAGAAGAAATTGTGACTAAGATTATCATTGGAAGTATAACTGTTGCAAACTGGCTCTGAGGATTTGTTTCAGTAACTTTGAAGAAGTTTATAAGAGGTAATCTTCAGCAGAGAAGTTCTTTACTTTCACTTGGGGAGATATATCTAATAAGAGGATGCTTGAGAATATTTTAGACATGAAAAACCTGCCACAGAATAAAGTAAGAAAATTGACATCTAAAATGAATTCAGTTATCTTGCATCCTTTTTTTTTGTCTAGCAAAGTATAGTAATTTGGTTGTAATTTAAAATAGAAATGACCTATTGTTACCCATCACAAACAGCTAAGTTTAGTATATTAGATCTAATTATAGTTATTCTTTTCAATTCATTTTTAAATTATTTAACTTAAAATATTGTATATTCCCTGAAGTCACTGATGTGGAGGCAGGAAAATAATTATTTTCCACACCATTAACAGCATCAGTGTTAGAGATGGGAATACCAGAACACCTTACCTGCCTCCTGAGAAACCTGTGTGCAGGTCAAGAAGCAACAGTTAGAACTGGACATGGAACAACAGACTGGTTCCAAATTGGGGAGGAATACATCAAGGCTATATATTGTCACCCTGTTTATTTAACTGTATGCAGAGTACATCATGCGAAATACCAGAGTGGATAAATTACAAGCTGGAATCCATATGGCCGAGAGAAATATCAATATCTTAGATATGCAGATGATACCACCCTAATGACAGAAAGTGAAGGAGGAACTAAAGAGCCTCTTGATGAAAGTGAAAAAGAAGAGTAAAAAAGCTGGTTTAAAATTCAACATTAGAAAAATGAAGATCTTGAGATCTGGTCCCATCACTTCATGGATTACAGATGGGGAAAAAATGGAAACAGTGGCACTTTTCTTTCTTGGGCTCTAAAATCACTGAGGATGGTGACTGCAGCCACAAAATTAAAAGATGCTTGCTTCTTGGAAAAAAGGTTAGGACAAATCTAGACAGCATATTAAAAAGCAGAGATATCCCTTTGCTGACAGAGGTGTGTAGAACCAAAGTTTTTCCAGTACATGTACAGATATGAGAGTTGGACCATAAAGAAGGCTGAAGAGCTGAAGAATTGATGCTTTCGAACTGTGGTGTTGAGAAAAACTCTTGAGAATCCCTTGGACTGCAGGGAGATAAATCCAGTCAATCCTAAAGGAAATCAACCCTGAATATTCTTTGGAAGGACTGATGCTGAAACTAAAGCTCCGATGCTTTGGCCACCTGATGAGAAGAGCTGACTCATTGGAAAACACTGATACTGGGAAAGACTGAGGGAAGGAGAAGAAGGGGACAACAGAGAATGAGATGGTTGGATAGCATCACCAAATCAATGGACATGAGTTTGAGCAAACCCTGTGAGATAGTGAAGGACAGAGTAGCCTGGTGTGCTGCAGTCCATGGGGTCCCAAAGAGTTGGACACAACTTACCAACTGAACAGCAGCAGCATCAAACTTGACTTTCACCACCTGCATGTCCACAACTGAGCGTTGTTTCTACACTGGAAAGTAATTCCAGTGCTGTAAAGAACAATATTGCGTAGGAACCATGAATGTTAGGTCCATGATTAAAGTAAATTGGATGTGGTCATGCAGGAGGTAGCAAGAGTGAACATCAACATCTTAGAGATCAGTAAACTAAAATGGATGGGAATGGATGAGTTTAATTCAGAGTACCATTATATCTACTACTATGGGCAAGAACCCCTTGGAAGAATTGGAGTAGCCCTCACAGTCAATAAGAGTCCAAAATAGAGTACTTGGGTACAATCTCAAAAATGACAGGATGATCTCAGTTCATTTCCGAGGCAAACCATTCAACATCACAGTAATCCAAGTCTATGCCCCAACCCCTAATGCCAAAGAAGCTAAAATTGAACAATTCTATAAAAACCTACAAGACCTTGTAGAACTAATTCCATAATAAATAAATAAATGTCCTTTTCATATAGGGGTTTGGAATGCAAAAGTAGGAAGTCAAGAGATACCTGGAGTAAGAGGCAGTTTTGGTCTTGGAGTACAAATGAAGCAAGGCAAAAGCTAACAGTTTTGTCAAGAGAACACACTGGTCATAGGAAACACCCTCTTCCAACAATGCAAGAGACGACACTACACATAGACATCACCAGATAGTCAGTACTGAAATTAGATTGATTATATTCTTTGCAGCTGAAGATTAGAAAGCTCTATACAGTTGACAAAAATAAGACCTGTAGCTGACTGGGGCGAAGATCATGAGCTGCTTATTAAAAAATTCAGACTTAAATTGAAGAAAGTAGGGAAAAACACTAGACCATTCAGGTATGACCCTAATCAGTGCTTTATGATTATACAGTGGAGGTGACAAATAGATTCAGGGAATTAGATCTGGTCGACAGAGTGCCTGAAGAACTGTGGACGGTGGTTCATAGCATTGTACAGTAGGTGGTGACCAAAACCATCCCAAAGAAAAAGAAATGTAAGAAGGCAGTGATTGTCTGAGGAGACTTTACAAATAGCTGAGAAAAGAAGAGAAGTGAAAAGCAAAAGAGAAAGATATACTCAGCTGAATGCAAATTTCCAGAGAGTAGCAAGGAGAGATAAGAAAGCCTCCTAAGTGATCAGTGCAAAGAAATAAAGGAAAACAATAGAATGGAAAAGACAGAGATCTCTTCAAGAAAATTGGAGATATTAAGGGGACATTTCATGCAAAGATGGGCACGGTGAAGGTCAGACACAGTAAGTAACTAACAGAAGCAGAAGACACTAAGAAGAGGTGGCAAGAATATATGGAAAAACTATATCAAAAAAGATCTTAATGACCTACATAACCATGATAGTGTGGTCACTCACCTAGAGCCAGATATCCTGGACTGTGAAATCACATGAGCCTTAGGAAGCATTACTACAAACAAAGCTGCTGGAGGTAATAAAATTCCAGCTAATCATTTTAAAACCCTAAAAGATATTGCTGTTCGAGTGCTTCACTCATTGTTAGCATATTTGGAAACTTAGCAGTGGCCAAAAGACTAGAAAAGCTCAATTGTCTTTCCAATCCCAAAGAAGGGCAATGCCAAAGAAAGTTCAAACTACCGTACAGTTGCACTCATTTCACATGCTAGCAAGGTGATGGTCAAATCCTTCAAGCCAGGCTTCAGCAGTACTTGAACCGAGAACTTTTAAATGTACAAGCTAGATTTTGAAGAGGTAGCGGAACCAAAGCCCAAATTGCTAAACATGTGGGAGTATCAGACCACCTTACCTGTCTCCTGAGAACCCTATATGCAGTCAAAAAGCAACAATTAGAACCAGACAAGAAACAGTGGACTGGTTCAAAATTGGAAAAGGAGAATGTCAAGACTATATACTGTCACCCTGCTAGTTTAATTTATATGCAGAGTGCATCACATGAAATGCCAGGCTTGGATGAATCACAAGCTGGAATTAAGATTGCTAGGAGAAGTGTCTGCAGATGATACCACTCTAATGGCAAAAAGTAAAGAACTAAAGAGCCTCTTGAAGGTGATAAAGGAGAGTGATAAAGCTGCCTTAAAACTCAACATTCAGAAAACTAAGATCATGGCATCTGGTCCTGTTACTTCATGGCAGAAGAAGGGGAAAACGGACAGATTTATTTTCTTGGGCTCCAGAATCACTGAGGATGGTGACTGCAGCCATGAAATTTGAAGATGTTTTCTTCTTGGAAGGAAAGCTACGACAAACCTAGACAGCGTATTAAAAAGCAGACATCACTTTACCAACAAAGGTCCATATAGTCAAAGCTATGGTTTTTCCAGTAGTCATGTATGAATCTGAGTTGGACATCCATAAAGAACGCAGACCACAAGCGAACTGATGCTGGGAAAGACTCTTGAGAATCCCTTGGACTGCAAGGAGATAAATCCAGTCAGTCCTAAAGGAAATCAACCCTGTTATTGGAAGGATTGATACTGAAACTGAAGCGCCAATATTTTGGCCACTTGATGCCAAGAGCTGACTCATTGGAAAGATCCTGATACTGGGAAAGATGGAGAGCAGGAGGAAAAAGAGGTGATGGAGGATGACATGGTTAGATAGCATCACTGACTCAGTGGACAGTTATTTAAGCAAACTGTGGGAGATAGTGAAAGACAGTGAAGGAAGCCTGGTGTGCTGTGGTCCATAGGGTCACACAGAGTCAGACATGACTTAGTGGCTGAACAACATAACCATTAACATGGTTTTGTTGTCATGGATGCTGGGGCTATTGGTAGGTAATTCTTGGTTATAAAAATGAATTGGAGCATCAATATAGTTATGTGAGAAAAATATTATTTTGTATATTCTCCAACATTCATGTAGGTAACAGCTCTTACCAACAGGTGTTATAGCTACTTAGGTTTTTTTTTTTTTTCCCTATTAATTCATACTGGACACTCCTGTTCAAACAAAGCAGTTTGTAGAGGATTGTGCTCAAGTTTTGTTGTTTGAGCCAGCTGATTGGAAGCTTTTGTGCTCTTGATTGCTCAAAATATAATTTTTATATGCTCTTTGACACAAAGAATTGGCAGAGGAATTACATTCAGATAAATACTTGAATAGAAATTTACCTGTATATTTGAGCAGATTGATTTCTTGCTAACAAAAGAAATTTTACTTCTGCTTGTAAGTATCCTGTCTACTTTGATGTTAGTTTTAACTGCTGTTTAGTTTTAGTATTATAGATTGGGCTCCAGCATTTTTATAAAATATATATTGTTGTTGATCATCCTGAATGTGATCCCTAAAGCATGTGGACCCCAAAAAGCAGTTTAAAAAAAAAACTAAAACAATAATTCTTAAATTTAGCATGCATCATAATCACTTGGAAAGCAACTTGTTGGGCTGTGTTCTGGCGTTCCTGGTTTAGTAGGTCTAGGGTAGGACCTCCCCCCAATCATTTGCAATTATAACTGCTTTGCTGGTGAGGCTGCTGCTGGTCCTGAGATCACAGTTGAGAACTGGTATAGAATATTAGCTCTTTGACTCTCTTTAGAGAAAATTGTATATTAATTTTGATAAAGCAGTTAGTAAAAAGCTTGTTGATATATCTGATAAATGAAAGGCATGAATTATGCCAGCTATCCCCTTGACTCAACTGTCCTTGGGTTAGGTAGTCAGAAGGTAGAAGGTAGCATTAGTTCTCTATAGAAATCATCTCTTTGAGTTAAGGTAGGTTACAAATCTTCATTTTGTAGTGTGATGGGGAAAAAATTCATTTTTATTTTTTACAAGGATTTTATAATAAGTGCTTTTCTTAAATTCATTGCCAGGAATTCTTTTCTCTCCACATAATACATACTTTTTCTAATCGGATAAAATCATACTTTATGTATACTTTTTCTACTCAGATTTCCTGGTTTGCTTTAGCTGCCAGGAGGCTTAGTGCTCAGTTTAGCATGAAAATAAAGTGCCTAAGTCATTCCATGTGTATCTTTTCATTTTTTTTTTTTTTCTGGCTGTGCTATATGACTTGCTGAATTTTAGTTCCCTCACCAGGGATTAAACACGGGCTATGCAGTAAAAGCACCCAAGTCCTAACCACCGGACTTCCAGAGAGTTCTCTTCCTTTGCTTTAAAATGTTCTTAATGTGTTTTAACAGTATAACCTGCCTTATAACTGTTTGAGAAATTTTCGGAATGTGTCATACAAACTTGACATGAAATCTCTTATAAATCTTTGATTTTCATTTAATATAGTAGTGGTCCATAATTTTATTCAAGGAATATATATTTATATCCTAGATTTGAACTGTTTTTCTGGCCTAAGAGAAAGTATTATTTGCCATTTTAAACTTAAAAGAATTTAGTACCTGGTGAGATAATCTGTCTCACAATTCTTTATTGAATTAACTCAAGTAAATTACATGCTTGCATGTTTTTAATGTTTTAGAATCATTCCGTCTAATACATGTGACTTTTGGTCTGTATTTGTTTCCTTTTGTAATTGATAAGAAAATAAATTCCTTAATGGGTTTAGGTGAAATGTGACCTATATTGATACAGTAAAAACAATTTGCTGGACATTCATTTGATTTACTGATATGTGTAATTACCAAGAAGTCTTTTTTAATTGAAGTATAGTTGATTTACAGTATTGTGTTAGTTTCAAGTGTATAGCATAATGATTCAGTACTTTTGCACATTATATTTAATTATAGGTCATTACATGATAATAAGTGTAATTCCCTGTGCTATACAGTAAATCCTTGTTGCTTATCTATTTTATGTATAGTAGTTTGTATCTGTTAATCGTATACCTGATTTGTACCCCCTCCAGAAATCTTTTGAAAAGTTGTAAAACTCATCATTGTAGTATATTTTCCATATTGTGTGGCAACAAGAAATTTTCCATATTGTATGGCAACAGGATAGGGAAAGTTAATTATTTATAATGGTCATTTTTTAAAGATCTAACCTATCAATTATCTATTTGAATAATCTTATTTTAAAACAAAAAACTTTTAAAACATTATTTTTAAAAATCTCTATTAGTACTAGTGCATGTGTTGACCAGGCTCTCATTCAGATATCTATCATTAACTAACATTTTCTTTCCATTAAGGTATCTCTCTGAATTTCTTTATGCCTGGTTGATGTCGACATTAAGTCGTGCTGATGGCTCTCAGATGGCAGAGGAAAGGATAATGGAAGAGCAGCAAAAAGGCCGTAGTAGTAAAAAACAAAAAAAAAGAAGAAAGGTGATGGGAATTAGTTTTAAACTTAAGAAATAAGTAACACTGGAATGTACTTTAATTTCATCAAATAATGGATGAATTAGTCATTATATTTTTATTCTCACCATCTTCTCTTCCCTGGTGGCTCACCTGGTAAAGAATCCGCCTACAGTGTGGAAGACCTGGATTCAATCACTGGGTTGGGAAGATCCTCTGGAGAAGGGAATGGCTACCCATTTCCATATTCTGGCAGAGAATTCCATGGACAGAAGAGCTTGGCAGGCTACACTTAATGGGGTCTCAAAAGAGTCAGACACAACTGAGCAAATTTCACTCACTCACTCACTCACTCACTCATCTTCTCTTCAAAGATACTGGGGTAGAAACTGAGTCATAGTATTAGTGGTAGAATCCTTTTGGTTTCTTTCCTTTTGAAACTTCTTTCCTATTTCATGTGTCAAAGGACCTTAGGACAAGAAGTAGTAACCACATGGAGTAAGATAAGGAACAAGTCAGCAGGAGACTTTAGATATTCTTGACAGAAGGCTGACAGCTTAGGAAGGAAGGAAATCTGGAGTGGTGCTATTAACAGTCAAACAGAAAGATGATCATACACTGCCCAAGGACCATGAGAAGAAAGAGAGGTTTCCAGGGGACTACCCTATTAATCACTCATGGGCTGGTACAGATAGACTACAGTCATTGCAAATAGTGCTTTGTGTTCCCTTCTGATTCAGCAGTTTGAGTGAGTCATTAAATAACTATACTCATGGCTTTCCTGTAATAAGAAATTGTCTCTGTATTGTGACTTGAGAAAAAAATTATAGTTAATTTATACTGAAATCTTATGGTTTGGGGAACACAATTACTGTCTAACCTTAGCTCTATTTTATTATTTGTAGATTTGGGCCATAAAATTTAGCCTGTGGGAACAAACTTTTTAATATTTTAATTTGGTAAACAAGATAGAAGATTTTTTTTAATTTAGATTTCTTCTGCAGTAATGCAAGAGGAGGAGGGAAAAGATTTGGATAATTTTCTTTCTAATTATAGTTCGCCCATTGAGCCGAGAGATCACAATGAGCCAGGCATATCAGAACATGTGTGCTGGAATGTTTAAAGTAAGTTGCTACATTGCTATCTTATTATTTAACTAAAATGAACTCTCCTGTGATTCTAGGTTCTAATTTAACTTTCATTTTTACTAATTATCTGCTTTAAAATGACCTTTTATCCAAGTCTATTGGTTTTATTAATTTGTTTAACAAATACTGAACATTTGTCATATGTCAGATGTCTTGTACTAGGTGCATTGCAAGATACCAAGTCTAATCTGATATGATCCTTGTCTCAAGTGCCTAGTTAGACAAGATGACATATATGTGGCATAGATACTAAGAGAGGGAAGAGTTTACTTCTGATGATCAGAAAAGGTTTCTTGGAAGAGATGGGTTCCAGAGTTTTTTAGAAGTATGTTAGGAAAGGGGCAAGCTCCATAATGAAAGGGTTAATTTAAGCAAAGCAGGCATTTTCATGAGATAGTAACACGAGGAAACATACTAAAATACATAAAATAGAACATGGAATTCTGTTTGGAAAACAGGATCAGTGCTTTTCTTATAGAAATGATATATTACTATTTCTTCAGGAGCTTTTACTTGAAGTTTTCAAAGCTGTTACAAGAGCCTTAAGAAGAATATGCAATGTGGCACAATTTCACTGGGGAAATTAAAATGTTAGACACTGGAACATGAATATTTTTCATATAAAAAGATGGTGCAGAATATCAAAATGAATATTAAAGCTAGTTTTTCTCTTCCTGTTTTTGATTTCTGGGCCTTGTTTTGATTAACTGTGTATAAATAGCTGTTTCTTATTTTCTGCTCTCTGTTAATGAGGATGTTCACATTTTCATACTGTTATCATCTTTCTCTCTCTCTCTCTTTGTACTGTAGACCATGGTAGCTTTTGACATGGATGGCAAAGTACGAAAACCCAAGTTTGAGCTTGATAGTGAACAAGTTCGATATGAGCACAGATTTGCTCCATCAACAGTGTGATGACACCACCACCAGTGCACTATCTGCAGTTCAAGGTGAACCTGCTCCTTAGAATAATTGCAGAATATTTAGTCTCAGACATTCTTGGAGATGTGCTATTTGTACCTAGCCATTTTGCTGAAATAGTCAAGTGAAACTCTTATTGGACCAGTGAGATAAAGGGATGAAATAGCAGTTTTAAATAGTATGAATATTATTTGACTTTGTTGGGTATACTCATCACATTAACAGTTATTTAAATATGAGAATAATATGAAGTGTGGTATATAAAGGTTGAAAATTGAATAGGAAAAAACCAGGACATGCAGAGTGTTTGCTTCAGTGTCCATATGTGAACGGATAATCAATATAGAATTCTTTAATTTAAAAAAGTATTTTAGAGTTTTTTCACATTAAACATATTTTAAATAATAGTATTTCTTCCTTTTTAGGAAATGTCTGACCTCAATAAATATAGCCCTCCTCCTCAGTCTCCAGAACTGTATGTGGCAGCCAGTAAGCACTTTCAGCAGGCAAAAATGATACTGGAAAATATCCCAAACCCAGACCATGAGGTAAAACTGCAGTCACAATTATTCTACAGGAAGTACATCACTTACTACTGGATGACAGTTTAATTATAAAATGAACCTTATAGTATTAATAAATGAAGACTGTCATGTTTCTGCTGAGGATTTCAATCACTTTGCTAACCTAACCTTGTCAGACTTAAAATTACATGATGAAAGAAGTGATACAAATATTTCCTTTGTGTAAATTTAGAAATCAGTGCAAAGAGAAATTAAAACAGAACCATAAAGCTGGAAGAATAGAAATAAGACCCAGATTGATCTACAGCTCAGTAATGTTAACATTAAATTAAAAAAATTTTAATCTATAGTTTACTGTATTAAAATACAATTATATAAATCTTAAATCTAAAAAATGATATGGTCAGTTATCACAGGAAGTAAAAACAACCTTATTCTATTTGACCATTTAAAATAAAGCCTATTGTTTCGAAGACTATTTGAGTATCATTCTACAGAGCTTAGAACTTGAAAAATACAAAATATTGTTTCAGCATCTTAAGAGTTTCATTAATTTACTATATAACCTAATTTATTGAAATGTTTTTATTCTGTAAATGAGAGTAACACACTGACCATTTTGAGGGGTATATCTTGATACAGCCTGAATGAAAGGTATTTTAGCAATCTGTCAGAAAATCACAGGTGCCTAGGCCCCGAAATTCTGCTTCTTGGGATTTACCTTACAGATACCTGTGTACATGTGGGAAATGATGAATATACAGATATTGTTGAGTGTGTATTATGTCCTAAGTACTCTGGTATATTCCAGCAGGGGAAAAAAAACAAACAGAAATCTGGACCCTTCTAGGGGTGGCGGTGGAGGGGGGAGCAGGCAGTACATAAATATTAGAAGATCAGAAGTACTATGAAGAAAAACCTTAAAAGAGATTTTTCTTCTGAGAATAGAGATAGTGAATGCTCCTGGAGGTATGGAAGTGGAAGGGATTAGGCATTTTTAAATAAGTTGGCCTCTGAGCAAATCTTGGAGGAAGGTAGAGAAGCAAGTCATGTGACCACCCAGGAATGGAGCCTTCTAAGCAGAGGGATCCACTCATGTAAAGAAAGGTACAGAGGCAAGAGTGTGCCTGGAGTATTTGAAGAACAGCCCAGGGCTGTGGGCTGCAGTGAGGTGAACACAGGGTTGAGCTGTTGGAGAGTTTTAATGTGACCAGATTTGATTTTTGTTCTAAAGTTTCACCATGCTGGCTACTGTGTTGGTAAAATAGACTGGTGAAACCAAGGATGGAAGCCAAGGAGCCAGTTAACAGGCCATGGCTATGATCCAGGTGACAGATAGTAGTGCCATTGGATCAGAAGTGATTGCATTCTCTATAGATTTTAAGGTCTAGCCAGTGGGATTGACTGATGGATTGCAGGTGAAATTAGAGAAAAATAGGAGTCAAGGGTGGTTTTGAGGTTTTTGACCTGAGCACCATCTGGTTGGAATGAGTTGTAAGGAGAGACTGAGGCTGGAACACGTCAGGAGGCAAGGCTGGGAAGGTCAGGAGCTCAGTTTTGGAGTAGTCATGTAGGTGAGTGGATATGTGATATGGAGCTGAGGGGCAGCAGTTCCTGAACTTGAGGTGATGTGTCAAGTGAGGTCAGTAAGAAGCAGGCAAATTTTTTTTTTTTTCTTCAAGTTGCCCATTACTCCCTCTTAAAGAGAAGTGAGTATTCCATTCCATTGTTGTTCATATTTTCAGGTGAAATGTTTTGGACAAAAATCGTTGTCAGAAATACCAGTTAAAGGATGCTTACTGCCTGCTAGGTGTGAGTTTCATAATATGTGTTAACTCAGTCCTCACAAATCTTTGCGGGACAGGTAAATTATATCCCCATTTTTACAAATGAAGAAACTGAGGACAGAGAGGTTAGAAAACTTGCAGAGGTTTCATAGCTAGTAAGTGGCAAAACTGGACTTTGAAACTAGACACCTTAACTCTAGAGTCTGTGCCCCAAACATGTTGTACTGCTTTGCAGGACTTCACAATGTAATGCTTTTTTGTTTTAATGAAAACAAGATACAGTAGTCCTTTCAATTTTTCATGATGGTAAACTAGAGTTCTTTGTTACTAAAAGATACATGGTAGTATCTTTTGATATATTTTGAAATTGCTTTCATTTTAATAAAATACACTTATTTTGGGCCACATTCCTGTTGGTATCTATAAATCAATATATTTTGACTATGAATTTTATGTTTTGATTGTTTTGATAGCTTAATGTTTATTACTTAGGTCAATAGAATTTTAAAGGTTGCCAAACCCAACTTTGTGGTCATGAAGTTATTGGCAGGAGGACACAAAAAGGAATCCAAGGTAAAATATGGTTTTTTTCAATTGTTGTAAATTTCATTTTTTTAGTAAGATGAATAAATATTACAAAAAAGTCAAAATGCCCTTAAAGATGATTCTAAAAGAGATTCAGTGGCAGAAAATAAATTGGAGCTTGCCATTTTGCCTTGAAACTTACAGATTTTGTTACTTAAAATCTCTAAAGTTTGCTCTGCCTTTCCACATAAATTACTGAATGACTTGAGGTAACAAAAGAAAATGTGTGAAAACCAATTTATGGGAGTTATTTAAAAAGTCATCCACCTTTAGAAAAGTGAATGCTTCAATAAATAAATACTTGAATGGCTCGGGAGATGGAAGATTCCGTAAGCCTCCCTTGGTTGGTGTTTGATTGGTGCTGTATTCGGTGCAGAAGAAAGAGGCCCACCACTGAGCCATGTCGGCATCTGTCCATTATGTAATACATACCTCTGTTTGTTTGTTCCCATTGCTTTTCTGTTACCCCTCTTTTTTATCACCTCTGCTTTACCAGTGACTCAGTTCATTGCTCAGAAGTAGCAGCTACCCTGGCACTAAAAGAAATCAGTGACCCATGACCTTTTCCTGTAATTTAAGTCTATTTTCATTAAGTATTCTCTAAAAATAGAAAACCATTGGTCAGCATGTTTTCTAATGACCTTCACAGATGCAGAGATAAGCTAAATCATTTTCTTTTCCTTATTTCTAAAAACATGAGTCTAAAAGTCCTTATTTTGTTTACTGTCTAAATATGTATAAGATACATTGATTGACTTTGTTTTCACAGGTTCCTCCTGAATTTGATTTCTCTGCTCACAAATATTTTCCTGTTGTGAAACTTGTTTGAGAGAAAGACTGAAAAGGTGACCAAAAGGATGGAGTCTACTTTCAGATTCTGTTCTTAGAGGATCTATCCGTCAGTCTTACCACATAACGTGAAGTGAAATGGATTTCTTGGATTACAGCCCATTATAAGGAATACTTTTAATTTGACGGCCTTATATGACGTGAATGAAAACTGCTGTTTTAAAGTGGTTTATTATGTTCCATGGATGAAACTAGTCTTATCGAATGCATTGATGAATGTTATATGGTTTTATTACAGATTTAATCATAAATCATTTTTTATGAATGAGTGAAAATAGTGTTTGTAAAGGTTAATAAATTTCTTGACAAAAAAATGTACTATCGGGATGAAAAAAATAGCACTTGGTTGATACGTGTTAAGAATTGAAGGTGTTTACTCTTAATAGTTGAGCAGTTCAGACACATTAAAAGTTTCAAATCAAGGGATTTAGTAAACACTCACATGGGATTTGGGCTAAATACACTTAAGGGAGGTTTGGTGGGACTGTCTTTGGGGTCGCACAGAGTCAGACATGAGTACAGCAACTTAGAAGCAGCAGCCTAGCTATATAGGGATACTAAGTCACACAGGGATTGTGATTTTGTGTGTCACAGTATCTTATATATCAGAATTTTTTAAAATCCTTTTAACTGTTAATTTTAACCCTTTTTTTTTAAAGATTACACATCATTTTGCTAGTGATATTAAAGGATTAGGGTTAAACATGACATACTGCTTTTTATTACCACTTAGTTTAACCCATGAAACATTTTCAAATGGGGTCTTTCCAGCATCCTCTGGCTCTGAAAATTGACTTAAATTCACCTGTACCTACAAGTGCCCAGTGCCAATGGTCCCAGCCTTCTTCCTTTGCTGCTAGTTCCTCCCCCGTCTGCTCTGCTGTTCTGTCCCATATTGCCGTGATATTTGGGGGCCTTTCCTTTCTTTAGTCCTGCTATTAACAAGACAGTATTGTTAGCAGAAGGAGCTACACTGAGCCTTTGGCTTGGCTTAAAACCAGCAACAGTTTTGTATTTCCTTTATGGTTGAAAGGGTTCTGAGTTTCAAGTATCTTAATTCTTACTTGACACCTTTCTTGCAAATGTCTTATTGAAACTTTATTTCTGGAAATATCTTATGCAGGTTAGCTGCTTTAAATCTTGCTTACTATAGTAGAGCCAACTGTAGAGTAAGAACATTCCTGACTCCTCTCTTCTCAGCTCCTGAAGCAGACAGGCTCTCTTTACCAAGAGTGGTGATAAACGTGTTATCCAGGAACAGCCAGTAGACATCTTGAAATCTCAGAATCCAGAAGTCTTTAAAAAATTCAGTAGTCTGTACAAAAGAAATGAGCTATAAAGAGATAAGAATGTATCTGTTGCTTTCTATTTGGTTAGTTTTCTGAGAAGGAAAACACTGTTTCTGGCTGGTAATTTCTGATCGTTTTAAACAAGAAAAATGATACAAAAGAGGCAACAGAAGAAAGAATTCAAAACACAGAGGAGGCTAAATGAGGCAGCAAGATTTGGCAGATAGCCAAGAGCCTGAGGCGAGCTATAGGAATGTGGATCAGTGCCAACAGGAACCATGGATTAAGAGGGCAGCTAGCAGTTTTAAACTGATGTCTAATTAGGTCAGCTGCAAATATAAATGAAAGTTATTGAGCAAGGGTTCTGCCTAATTATTTAGCACCTAAGGCTGTTTTTTCAGGAGTGGCTCTTCTCCCTAAGAGCAAAGAGTATTCCTAAGTTTCAGCTGCAGGTTTCTAATCAGAAAAGCTGAAAGTTGCCTTTTTCAGAACAACTTAGAAATCTACCATGCAAGGTGCAAAAAAAAAAAAAAAAAAAGGGAGGAAATAAGACTACCTTTCCCCTCACAGGTCTAACAACCATATGAATGTGGAAAAGCCACCTCTCCCCTCACAGATCTAACGAGCGTAAGAATGCAGAAAAACCGAAAAGTCTTTATCATGCTCTGGGGAAAATGCAGTGTACTGGTGTAGGAGACCCACCTCACATGATTTATGGAGAAAGTCACCATCTCATCCAGGTCCCAAAGGTTAACATGGGAACTAGCTGAGTCCCTTGACGGGGACACAGATGGGCACAGGCCCTGAGGTGATAAAGTATAGAGCAGTATAAGGGACTGGAGAGAGGAGCTGGAAGGGGAGACTGTTGACTGATGTTGGTGGATACTGCTGGAAGGTTTGAATCGGGTAAACAGCACAGTCAAATCAGATCTGCTTGCTCATGATTACTGGTTCAAAAGGCTGAGCAAGGTGAAATGACAGCCTTCAGAATGGGAGAAAATAATAGCAAATGAAGCAACTGACTCAAAAACATACAAGCAACTCCTGCAGCTCAATTCTAGAAAAATAAATGACCCAATCAAAAATGGGCCAAAGAACTAAATAGACATTTCTCCAAAGAAGACATACAGATGGCTAACAAACATGAAAAGATGCTCAACATCACTCATTATCAGAGAAATGCAAATCGAAACCACACTGAGGTACCATTTCACACCAGTCAGAATGGCCATGATCCAAAAGTCTACAAGCAATAAATACTGGAGAGGGTGTGGAGAAAAGGGAACCCTCTTACACTGTTGATGGGAATGCAAACTAGTACAGCCACTATGGAGAACAGTGTGGAGATTCTTTAAAAAACTGGAAATAGAACTGCCTTATGACCCAGCGATCCCACTGCTGGGCATACACACCAAGGAAACCAGAATTGAAAGAGACGTGTACCCCAGTGTTCATTGCAGCACTGTTTATAATAGTGAGGACATGGAAGCAACCTAGATGTCCATCAGCAGATGAATGGATAAGAAAGCTGTGTAACATACACAATGGAGTATTACTCAGCCATTAAGAAGAATACATTTGAATCGGTTCTAATGAGGTGGATGAAACTGGAGCCAATGTATATAGAGTGAAGTAAGCCAGAAAGAAAAACACCAATACAGTATACTAACATATATATGGAATTCAGAAAGATGGTAATGATAGCCCTGTATGCAAAACAGCAAAAGAGACACAGATGTATAGAACAGTCTTTTGGACTCTATGGGAGAGGGAGAGGGTGGGATGATTTGGGAGAATGGCATTGAAACATGTATAATATCACGTAAGAAATGAATCACCAGTCTAGGTTTGATGTGGGATACAGGATGCTTGGGGCTTGTGCACTGGGATGACCCAGAGAGATGGTATAGAGAGGGAGGTGGGAGGGGGGTTCAGGTTTGGGAACACGTGTACATCACTAATCTAGAGCCAGACATCCTGGAATGGGAAGTCAAGTGGGCCTTAGAAAGCATCACTACAAACGAAGCTAGTGGAGGTGATGGAATTCCAGTTGAGCTGTTTGAAATCCTGAAAGATGATGCTGTGAAAGTGCTGCACTCAATTTGCCAGCAAATTTGGAAAACTCAGCACTGGCCACAGGACTGGAAAAGTTCTCATTCCAATCCCAAAAAAGGCAATGCCAAAGAATGCTCAAACTACCGCACAATTGCACTCATCTTACATGCTAGTAAAGGAATGCTCAAAATTCTCCAAGCCAAGCTTAAGCAATACGTGAACCATGAACTTCCTGATGTTCAAGCTGGTTTTAGAAAAGGCAGAGATCAAATTGCCAACATCCGCTGAATCATGGAAAAAGCAAGAGAGTTCAGAAAAACATCTATTTCTGCTTTATTGACTATGCCAAAGCCTTTGTGTGTATCACAATAAACTGGAAAATTCTGAAAGAGATGGGAATACCTGACCTGCCTCTTGAGAAACCTGTATGCAGGTCAGGAAGCAACAGTTAGAACTGGACATGGAACAACAGACTGGTTCCAAATAAGAAAAGGAGTACGTCAAGGCTGTATATTGTCACCCTGCTTATTTAACTTATATGCAGAGTACATCATGAGAAACGCTGGACTGGAAGAAACACAAGCTGGAATCAAGATTGCTGGGAGAAATATCACACCACCCTTATGGCAGAAAGTGAGGAGGAGCTAAAAAGCCTCTTGTTGAAAGTGAGAGAGGAGAGTGAAAAAGTTGGCTTAAAGCTCAACAATCAGAAAATGAAGATCATGGCATCCGGTCCCATCACTTCACGGGAAATAGATGGGGAAACAGTAGAAACAGTGTCAGACTTTGTTTTTTGGGGCTCCAAAATCACTGTAGATGGTGACTGCAGCCAGGAAATTAAAAGACGCTTAATCCTTGGAAGAAAAGTTATGACCAACCTAGATAGTATATTCAAAAGCAGAGACATTACTTTGCCGACTAAGGTCCATCTAGTCACGGCTATGGTTTTTCCTGTGGTCATGTACGGATGTGAGAGTTGGACTGTGAAGGCTGAGCGCTGAAGAATTGATGCTTTTGAACTGTGGTGTTGGAGAAGACTTGAGAGTTCCTTGGACTGCAAGGAGATCCAACCAGTCCATTCGGAAGGAGATCGGCCCTGGGATATCTTTGGAAGGAATGATGCTAAAGCTGAAACTCCAGTACTTTGGCCACCTCATGCGAAGAGTTGACTCATTGGAAAAGACTCTGATGCTGGGAGGGATTGGGGGCAGGAGGAGAAGGGGATGACAGAGGATGAGATGGCTGGATGGCATCACTGACTCGATGGACCTGAGTCTGAGTGATCTCCGGGGGTTGGTGATGGACAGGGAGGCCTGGCGTGCTGCGATCCATGAGGTCACAAAGAGTTGAACACAACTGAGTGACTGAATTGAACTGTACACCTGTAGCAGATTCATGTTGATGTATGGCAAAACCAATACAGTATTGTAAAGTAAAAAAAAAAAAAAAAAGGCTGTAGGCAGGGAAGCTTGTTAGGTGAGAAGAAATGATGGTTAGTCTTAAGGTAGTGGTAGAGGGGACAGAGATGAATCAAAAGATAAGAGGTACAGGACTTGGGTGAGTTTGTGGGAATCAAGGGTGGTGATTCATAGGTTTTATGGCTTTGCAACTAGATAGATGTGCTATTTGCTTATATAGGCAAAAATAGGAAACAAGGTTCAGGGATAAAGATCATTTTAGATGTCAAGATGTCGTTTTTTTTCTCTCAGGCTGTGCAGCTTGCAAGGTCATAGTTCTGTGATGGGGGATTAAAATCAGGCCCCTGGCAGTGGAAGATGGAATCCTAACCACGGGACTACCAGAAAATGCCTTGTTGAGCTGTCTTTGAAAAACATCCTAGTGAAAGTGGCAAGTAGTTTGGTGTGGAGCTGAAAGGAGCATTCTTGGGTAGACATGAACTGAAGACTAAGTGGCTGCAGAGATGAATTGTAAACTGAGGCCTGCACTGGGGGTTGCTGGAGAAGGCAATGGCACCCCACTCCAGTATTCTTGCCTGGAAAATCCCATGGACGGAGGAGCCTGGTGGGCTGCCATCTATGGGGTCACTCAGAGTCGCACACTACTGAAGAGACGGGCAGCAGCAGCAGCTGGGTGTTGGAATTGCTCAGGGAACATGTAGAGGAGCCTGAGATTGGTCCCAAGAAGTCAGGATAACCAAATTCTAAGAGTGGGCCAGGGCAGAGGTGGAGAAAGGAGTAAGTAGGAGATGAAACCAAAGTGAGTGCCTTAAAATCATGCCATGCCACCCTCTGATCAAGCTTCTATGTCAGTTGTTTCATAAGACTGGCCTTCTAAGAAATCACCTTAATTACTGGTCAAAAAAGCCACCCATTTAGAAAAGTTTAGGAGAGTTTCTCTGGCATGAAAAGGAGATTTAGCCAGAAAATAGGCAATACAGGGCCACATACAGCTAATAGGCCTAAGATAAGGACCAAAATGGGCCCACTGGATCTGACAGGTTGCTGGCGACACTAGTAAGAACCTTTTTGAAGAGGTAGGGCGGAATCAGTACATTAAAGTGTTAGTGAGTGGGGTGTGAAATAATGGAATCATTCTTTAGAACTGACTTCTCCACATTCATCCTTACCCCACCCTGTTCTTGGAGGAGCTGGTATGATCACAAAAGATCAACTATTCTCTGGTTAATAATAGTTTTCACTAAGCAACACCTGGTTTGGCCACTTTATTTCTGCCCTCTCCCCTGCGCTCCTCAAGCTGCATCTTATGTTGCTTTTCCTCTGACCAGCCAACCTCTTCTCTTGGACACTTTCTCTTTATCCTTCAAGTTTCTGAAACATTACATCTTCAGATAATGCTCCTGTATCTCCTGGTTTAGGCCAAACCGTTTAAAAGTGCTTAGCATTTTCAGTTCAGTCGCTCAGTCATGTCCAACTCTTTGTGACCCCACGAACCGCAGAACTGCAGCATGCCAGGCTTCCCTGTCCATCACCAATTCCTGGAGTTTACCCAAACTCATGTCCATTGAGTCGGTGATGCCATCCAATCATCTCATCCTCTGTTGTCCCCTTCTCCTGCCCTCAATCTTTCCCAGCATCAGGGTCTTATTTTTAAATGAGTCAGCTTTTCACATCAGGGGCCAAAGTACGAGTTTCAGCTTCAACATCAGTCCTTCCAATGAACACCCAGGACTGATCTCCTTTAGGATGAACTGGTTGGCTCTCCTTGCAGTCTAAGGGACTCTCAAGAGTCTTGTCCAGCACCACAGTTCAAAAGCATCAATTCTTCAGCGCTCAGCCTTCTTCACAGTCCAACTCTCAAATCCATACATGACCACTGGAAAAACCATAGCCCTGACTAGATGGACCTTGCTGACAAAGTAATGTCTCTGCTTTTTAATATGCTGCCTAGGTTGGTCATAGCTTTTCTTCCACGGAGCAAGCATCTTTTAATTTCATGGCTGCAATCACCATCTGCAGTGATTTTGGAGCCCCCCAAAATAAAGTCTGTCACTGTTTCCACTGTTTCCCCATCTATTTCCCATGAAGTGATGGGACCGGATGCCATGATTTTAGTTTTCTGAATGTTGAGCTTCAAGCCAACTTTTTAGCATTTTCGGTTGTAATTTTTTTTTTTAAATCTTCCCAGCTGTAGTATAAACATGAAAAAAACGCCTTCATCTTTGCAGATCCTACTCACTCAGTTAATGGGATGTGGATCTTTTAAAAATATAAAAGACATCCTGGAGGCAATCAATTGGAAAACTGAATGAAGGTTAAAATCAAGGCCTCCAGGGCAGTAGGAAGGCCCAATTTGAGACAATGGTGAGAACACAGGACACTTAAGAATGCTAGGGGAGTTTTGAAGTAGGAACCTGGAGGTACTAAGTTGGAGTCTGGCAGCCTTGCCCCTAAACGGTTTGCATCAGCTGAAGAAATTGGTTGCTTTCACTTAAACTATAGAATTTTTTCTGTAGTCCTCTGCTAACAATGCCTTCTATTCTTTCCATTTAAAAAAAATGTATCAGCTTTTGGAGGACCACATAAAGTTATTATGCAAAACTCTGAATTTCTAAGCTACTGATAAGGTAAAGATGCAGTTGCTATTGCTAAGTTACTTCAGTCGTGTCCGACTCTGTGTGACCCCATAGAGGGCAGCCACCAGGCTCCCTCATCCCTGGGATCTTCTAGGCAAGAACACTGGAGTGGGTTGCCATTTCCTTCTCCAATGCAGGAAAGTGAAAAGTGAAAGTGAAGTCGCTCAGTCATGTCCAACTTAGCGACCCCATGGACTGCAGCCTTCCAGGCTCCTCCATCCATGTACCTGCAACCATCTGTGTAGAATTCAGACGTTTTAGGCCAAACCTTTAAGCCAAGCTTAAAGTGTGGTGCTTTGTTTTGATCAGAGATTTGTCATCCAGTGACTTCCAGAATCACTTTTGAATGAACCCATCTCAAAAAGCCAGAGCAAGGATGTTAAAAGGTCACAGAACTACTCTTTTAAATGATACTCAGATGTGAAATAATAATGTGGCCGCTTTTTTGGTGTGAGTTAAGACATTCAGGTGAAGGTTTGAGTTCTGGATAAAGGCAGACACGTTACATTGTACTGGAAGTTCCACTGTCATTTTACTACAACTTTAATTAGAGCCAAATTAGTAAAAAGCAAGCTCTAACATCAGGAGCTGCTGCACAAAGGCCAGAGCCTTTCTCTGGCCAGGCTTACTTCTTAAAGCCTGAGTTTTCATCCTCATTCTTACGTGTCTATTAACATTCATTCTAAAAATGCATTTGTTCACCTAAATCTGTTTATGAAGGTTCTAAAAGGCAAAACTTCAGTTATATGAAAAATTAGGTTACCTAGGCCCACATCTCTGATCACTCAGTCTTTATTTGAACTTTAGTCAAACTTAACAAGCACCCCTCGCAATATTAGAATCTCTGTAGGGATATGAAGTGTAAGCCTGTGTCACTCAACGCAGGATTTTTATTCTACTTAAGAACATTTAATTTTATTCTAAGGAGTAAGGATTTTTTTAAAAAAGCAGGTATTTGTCTCAAGGTCTTGGTTTATAAAAAAGTCATTAAGTTTATATATAGTTTACAGATGAGAATGTTTCAAGTCATGTCTCCTTCCCAGAGATGAGTTTCACAGGCACATCAACAAGCACAGTGCATCTCTACCTACTTTTGAGTATCCTTTAGTGTGCACATTACCAGAACCTTACAAATCAGTTGTTAAGAGCAGTGGCTTAGTTAGTACCCTTAAGAAAGTGTTGCCCTCTGAGCTGAAATAGAACACAAACATTTAAATACACAAGATAAGCCATTTCCCCAACTTTCTAATACTAATTTCAAAATCTAAGATGACAATGTGAAAAAAATATTAGTATAACTCAGAATTAATGGAAAGTTAAATTATATATATTTTCAAACTCATTTCAAAGGCAAGTGTTAGAAGTGGGCTGAGTGTCCTATAAACTATCCTTAATCTATAATCATTAGTAAAGATTACCATTACCTTATAATCTTTTAGGCTAAAATACATAATGAGAATAGACCAGTTCCCCCCTGGACCTTAAAAGACTCTGAAATTACAATTCTTTTTCTACAATTACAACTACCAATTACCAAGTAAAACAATTATGCCAGTTATCAACCTAGTTATTTAATGACACCACAGTGACTTAAACAGGGAATGTTTTTTCAAATTCCATCACACAAAGGTATGCTAGGTGCAATGATTAGATGATTCATGAAATCTAATCCAAAGCTGCTATGGCAATCTTCATCTGCAGGAAAAACAAATTAATCATCACTCCTTGTCTACACAACATTTGAGAATATAGAGGAGAGAGTGAATCAAATAGTTTATTAAAAATTGGACTAGCTGCTGATTTTAGATGAACTCAAAAGACCATGCTGTTTGATAATCTATTTGATGCTTATTACACAGGTTTTATTTTTTAATAAATAGCTGTGGCATCTCTAGATTGTTCCTTGGAATAGTTGATCCCAAGGGAAGCCAACAGCAATAAAGCATGACTGCTTGAAGAAACACCTGAAGTACACACCTCCCAAACAAACAGCTTTCAGGTGCCTCTGTACAGGGAGATTAAATCATGATTATTTTTTATTTATATCGGCATCTCATTCCACAGAAAGGTTTAATTAATAAGGCAAACGACCATCCTTAATCCACAGTTACAAGTTGATTCCTTAGGATTTCAACAGCAGATGAAGGGAAAACTGAAAGCAGTTTTAAAACCTGAACAGAGTTTCATTTCTCAGCAACTCCAGGCACACTGATTAAACATGAGATGAATAAAGGCTAATATGCAAGACATCAACCCTAAGACTGACTAGACTTAGACATAGAGGGAGGCTGGACAAGGACCTAGATGAGTATCTTATAAAGCTACCTTCACACCCTCCAGTTGCCTCTTCTGGGTGGAAAGTTATAATCTTAATGATTAGGTAGGAAAATATCACACAGCATTCAAGTTGGCGATCATAACCTGAATGGAGACCAGGCCTCGCCCCTCAGTGGCAGCAGGGGCACCAGGAGTCCGCAGCTGGCTGCGAGGCAGGCACTCTGGCTGGGCCTGGAGAAGCTTCAGAAGTCCTCCGGGACCCAGTCTGTTCTCTGTTAACCAGGGGATTATGTCACATGACCTGAAGCCCCTGCATCTCAAGCCCTGTGACTCAGAATGCTGATTTAATAAGCATTACCACCCACTTAACCCTGTAGGGAACCTTTCTAAAGGTCACTAACGTGAGTGTGAAGTCTGACAAGAGTCTGTTTATTCGCAATGTTAAGAACCAACTCAAACCTGATGTCACTATTAAGCAAATTATGATTAGTCATTTTCAAATTAACTTTTGGTTTTTAAATCAGTTTGTGATATGGTCCTTTACCACAAGTTACATATGTAAACTGAAAAAGACAACTACTGCATTTTTTTTTTTACTTTCTAAACTTTCCAAATCTGTATGCTGTGTATCTCCTTCATCATCAAATTTCTCTCTCTTCTTCTAGCAGTGAAGTAGGCAGTGTCCGCAGCACATCCACCCACAGTGCGGTACTGCCCTCTCTGTCACACGTGCCCAAGGTCAGCCCTGCTTTGGCCCCTGTTGTGTCAGAAGTCTAATCCACGCGTGGCTTTTCTTGGTAATGCTTTGCCCACACATACTAAGCAAGGCAAGTATAGATCACAGGTATTCAATTACAAGTCACTTGAAAGCATTTTGTACATTAATGACAAGGGTTATTGTACAAGTAGCAGTCTTTTAAAAAATCCTCACACAAAACACCTCTGTGTTTAGACTTGTTTAACACCGTTGCTAGTGATGTTTATGTTAACAGTTAGTGCTCTAGGCCACTGATTGTCAGAACCAGAAGTGAGCACAGAAGAATAAACCAAAAATCACTCAGTGCCGACTGCAGGGCTGGTTTCTGTCTCAGCACAGCACGTGGCGAAGAGAATGACTCCAGAGGGACCTGAAGACAAGGAGCTCTGCGAGTATGGAAGTCCACTTCACAGCAAAGGTTACACTTCACAATATGAATCCTGCTGTTGCCGTACTTGAAGGAGAACCTGTGTTCTACTTCTGGTGTTGATCTTCTTATGAAATACCTATTAGCCAACAAATTTCAACAATTTTGACATCTCAATATAAACACTTCAAAAATACCTCTAAAACACTGTCTCAAAGACAATCTCATTTTCCTACATTGTAAATACAAACTAAAACTCCACAATAATCATCTTTAGATATTTTACTTAGTACATTTCACAGTATTCAATCCCTCGTGACTATTGTAGTGATCTCTGTTTAATTCTGACACACCAGAATGTGATTCCAGTTTGATTCAGAGTGTGTGATTCCTCTTTTCACGCTGATCAAGTAAATTTATTGTGTCTCCTTTCTGATTTTCAGCGTTAAGAACTAAAAAGGAAAGAAAGAAAACAAAATGTTCTAGTATTAAGCATTTTGAGAAACCAGCCCAGGCAGGTCCCATTTGACTTAAGTGTCTAGAGAGAGGACTGTCTCCCAGGGTAACATTATAATGTGGAACTTCATTGCTAATCAAGGACAAGATAGCAAAAGAGTCCATATGTACAGCCAACAAGGTACCATGAACTGAAATAGTGAAATGATGTTCTACAAAACAGATGGTATGAAATGTACTGATAGAATTTTTGACATGATCATGACCCTCATGCGCTGCATGAATCTGTTACTGACCTCCAGCAGGAAGCACACTGCCTCCTAAAAGCCACTTGCAACTTAGGTTAGCTTTAGTGACTCCAAAGCTCTTCCTTTACAGAACTGATGTCAATATGTGGCTTCCACCCTCTTTATCCTACGAGACCCAAAGGATGCAAAAAGACAGATCACAAATATAACCTGATTCCAGTTTGATTCAGAGTGTGTGATTCCTCTTTTCACGCTGATATAAACCCAAGGAAATATATAAACACACAAATATAAACCCAAGATCCTCATTTACAACGACTGCACATCTTAATGATTTTATTAAATAAATGACTGTCTTAAGTTCTCTAATAAAGTTGGAACTAATGCCTTTTTCTTCTAATTTCCCTGGAGAAAAGCAGGGTCTGAAACCATCTTGACATAATTTTAAAATGACATTTCTTCAACTTAAAATTCTTTCTTAAAAGAGCTGACAGAACCATTTCTTTACTTCACTTACCTCCTCAATTTGTTTAAAAGCCTTAGCAGGTACAAGGTCAAATCCTTAGACAAACACCTGAGTGTAAAGGATGAAAGATCCCAAGGCTTCATTGCACAGTCATACATCTAACTTGTATTTGCTTAATTTTCTGACTCCTAACATGTTCATATTTTGCATTAAAAATAATTAGCTAAAGAGTCTATGAAAATAATTTAAAAATGAACTTAAGACTTTCAATTTTAGAAATCCCAAGCAACTCTGCCAATTGTAATAAGTGACATGCTGGATAAAATACAAAAGATTTTTTAAGGATGCACTGCTGAATCAAACTCAACTTTCTACCAGACAATTGGCCAAAACACTTAAAAAATTATCAGTGCTATAAGTGATAAAGACAGGGTTCCAGGTTAAAAGACACTAAAGAGATATGATGATAAATGTAGTGTATGATCCTGGATCAGATCTTGAATCAGAAAGGGGTTATTAGTTGGACAATTCAAGAAATCGGAATAATGTCTATTAGATAATGCTATAGATAATAGCATTATGTGAATATTAAATGTCTTCATTTGATAACTACTATGGTCACATAAGATGTTAACACTTGGGGTACCTGGATGAAGGTCTGTGGAGATTCTTACTAGTTTTAAATTATTTCAAAATGAAAAGTGAAAAAAATTAATAAAACATTAAAATGCATTGCCTATGAACAACACTAACAGGAAGATCAAAAATGAAGTAGAAATATTAACTGAAGGTAATAAGCATCAATGCTAGCTTTTGTCCTGAGGACTTCTGCTGAAGCCTGAAGACTCCGAGCTCCCCTCACAGCTTCAAAAGGCCTTAAACACGAGGGCTCCCCTCAAGGTGGGGAGTGAAGAAAGGGATGCCCATATAAACGTGAACCCTGAAGTTTCACATCCTTGACTTAAAGGCAACAGAAAATAAACCTGCAGTGAAAAGTCTCGTGTGGACTAGAGCATTCTTAACCACATGAGATGATCGTGCAGGTGTATAATTCAAACTCATTTTTCCATGTGATCCCAAAAAACCCTAAAGGTGGCAACCTACTTTATTAAAGGAGTTTTGAGTTTGCAGTACCCTCCCTGAGACTGGCAGAGGCAAACAACCTTCTCTCTGTGACTCAGTCCTCAAAGACTTCCCACAGATAAAGTTCCAAGGAAAGTAGTAGCTCACAGTTAAGAAGCACAAAACACACAAGGAAACAAGGTATCGTGAGGACAATCTGCAGAAACAAAATGAAACACTGCAAGTTTTCAGATACTACAACTGGAAGACAAGGCATATGAAATAATGTTGACAGAGAAATAAAAGATGTTTGAAAACATGAGCAAGGAATAAGGACCCATAAAGAACAGCCAAGTAAAAAGTTTAGAAATTAAAAATAAAACAGCAAAGAAGGCATAGATGAAAGAAAAATTTTTGAATTGGAAGACATTTCTGAGGAAATTATTCTCAACACAGATCAGAGAAGCAGAAATGCAAAATATGAAAAAGAGGACACGAGACACGAATAGATTGAAAAGATCTAATACATTTCTAATCTGAATTCAAGGAGGAGCCAAAAAGGAAGAAGAATTATTCAAAGGATATTGGCTTGAATTTTCCAGAGAAAGTAGACTGGCTAGATTTAAAAAAAAAAAAAAAAAAAAAAAGCTGCTATACTTAGAACAATGTGGTACACTATGAATCAAGAGAGAAACCAATAGAACAGAAATAGAAAATCCAAAAATCAGAACCAAGTACATATGAAAATCCAGTGTTTGATGATGGTAGCACCTCAAATCACTGACTATGAGATGGTGATTTGAGATGGTGATTTGAAATGGTGTTGGGTCAACTGCAAACACCTTTGGAAAAAGAAAACTGGACCCATATCTCATGCCCATACACTTGAAAACATTTAAAGTGAGTCAAATGAATCAAGAGATCTAAGTGTAAATTATGAAAGTAGAGGATTCTGGAAAGATGGCAGAAACAGTGGCATAGTTTTTCAACCTCTCAGAGTCCTTACATAAAGCAACTACTAAATTTAAAAACTCAAAAACTAGAGACCATTTACAGCAAAACTAGCTGAGCAGGAGTCCTGCAGACCCCAAAATACAAGCAGTCAAAAATAATCCATAGACAGCAAACCATACACTCGCAGTGTCTGGAAAGAAAACAGAGGGAAGCAATGGAGCCTCTGATGTACCCAAGAACAACAGAAACCCTAACAACCAACAGGTTACAGCAGAAAGCACCTGGGCCAGTGGGAGAGCTGCAGCTGGAAGGGGCAATCTCTGCTACTCCCACAGCAGGTGACCACGGAGTGCCCATGGAAGACGAAGGAGCTGATGTCGGTCCATGAAACACACTGGCAGCGACTCCTCTTTGGGTTCTTCTCAGGTAAAGCCCCTCACAGAGAAAAGGCACTGTGTGGAGTGAAGCAGTAGCTAAGCAGGACAAGAGACAAAGGAACCAATGGTTCAGAGAGAAGTGGGGAAACCTCACTGACCAAAGAAGGTGGGATGATGTGAACTTCGAAAAAGATTATAAATGCAACTGAATGAAACCCATCAAAAAGGTTTAAAAGTTTATATTTTCAAATGGCACCTTCAAAAGGTCAAAGAAAATAATTCCTTATTGTGAAAACTGGTAAAGAGAAAGAAGCATTTATCCTGCCTATGCTATATGAACAATACCATGATTTGTCTATTTACAAAATATTTCAACTACAAATGAAATAGGATGGCTGAATTAAAATACCACATCCAGATATCAGCTGGTGATTGCATGAAATAGGGAGGAAAGAAGAATACACTAAACCAAACCATGAACAGAACCATGAAATACACAATCAACACTCTCCAGACTGTGGTCAAACAGCAATGGCTGGCTGGCTGAATGGATGGAAGGAAGGAAGGGAGAGAAGACTTGTAAATTGAGACTTAAACACATATCAAATATAAAACAGGCAAGACTAAACTATGGCATCCAGGGATGCCCACTTGGGTGATAAACCCGTAAAGAAATTCAAGAAAATGCCGAATGGAAAGATGAGGACAGGTATTTCAGCACAGGGAGGGAAGGTGCTAGGACAGGAAGGGCAACAAAGAAGGAACTCCCTGAAGCCAAGTTCTGTTTCTTCAATCAGGAAGGCAGGATGCAATTAAAAAATGTTTAACTTCTAACAATTCGTTTGTTTTATGTGCTTTCCTCAATCTGATTTACTTCATAAAACCAAAAGAAAAATCTGAAAAGTACACTGAAAGTACACTGAACAACAACAAAAAAAAAATGGGTGAATTCAACTCTAAATGAGAAAACTGTGACTCCATATCTGTAGGCAAAAAAAGACATAAAAATGTTTAAAACTTTCACATGGCAAAAAACCATCATCAAAATCAAGATAAACTGTTAGGTAGTATTGGCAACCAACATCACAGATAAAGGCCAACCACCCCAGCATATAAAGAACTCTTATAAACTGAGAAAGAAACACCAAGAGTTTGATGGAAAAATGAACTTTGAGAAAGGAAACCTTGAGTCTACAGTGAAACTAACACAAGGGAGAAAGAATACGTGTGCCTGTGTGTGTGCGCAAATGTATACAAATCGGGTTTGAGGGAGTCTTAAAGAATGACAGCTGATCAGTGTGTGGAATGACCATCCAGACAACGGTTTTCAATGGACAGCAAAGTCACACCATTGCACAGCATCCCCCTCTGTAAGACATGTTAGTTACACAGGGAAAATGGATCTTTGCAGCAGAGAGACCTCGTGGGTACCACCTTAACTAAGGATTAGCCTGCCATCCCGTGCCTCCTGGTATGAAGCTAGAAGAACACAACTGCAGCTATTAAAAAAAAAAAAAAAAGTTCAACCAGAATCCAATCACAAGGAGACGATCCAGAATCTGAGCATCCCACAGGCCTGGACTCCAAAAGTTCAAAATAACAGTAACACAAAGTAACACAGAGTGCTACTATAAAAACTTGCCTGTGTACACATCACGGCATTTCGACTAGTGCTGTGAAATGATCATGCGGTGACCTACCATTCTGAAGGGAAATTCCTAAACTTCACTGAAGCGTATCAGCACTGACCCCTGAGGGGCTGATGTTCATGTTCTTGTACAATGACTTTCTGAAAGGTCCTCGCTGTGGCCTCCTGAAACTGTCACCTCTCTCCACTGCCCCTACACTCCAAGACTTCTGGAGAAAGCAGTCTTCTAATTAGGGATTACTTACAACATTATTGTTGGGATTCAGTATACAGTCATACCAAAAGTGAAGGACCACAAATCAGACACAAAAGGTGACCCCCTCCGCCCAACCACCACCACCACTGTTAATTACCATTTCTGTTTTTGTCATTCCCTGCAAGGGCTGCCTGCTTGTCTGCTTCAGATTCTGCCTCATTCTCATCCATGTTGTAGTCATCATCAGCTCCCAGTTTCTGCTTATTTCTCCCTGAAAAATTAGCACAGAGCCACAAAACATAAGCTACATCATTTCTCTCTCGATGCCATGGGAACCCCAGAGCCCGGGTGCTAGGGTTATCCCAACCCTGGTTTAACAATCAGCTCTTTCTGCTTCCTCTCACGAAATGACAGGGACTCATGTGCTTGCTCCCAGTGCAAAGACCATGCAGGTTTCTCTACTTATGTATGCCCCACTCCAACTTTGAATCTATTTAAAATACGGCCCTAAATAAAGAGCTTCATTCCAGGCTGGAATCAGGGTAACTAGTTCACCAAACGAAAATTCCAGTTTTTTAAAGAGATAATCAACTCAACATTAAAGGAAGGCATCACTATTTGGAAACAGGTTTCTGGTTAATGGAGGTATCTGCTTAAAATGGTTCACTGCCCTGAGAGAAGGAAATGGAGTAGCTCTTGTGAGTCAAAGGGTAAAATTTTTCCATCAAACATACAGAATTAGCTCATTTATCGCTGCGTTCATCCCGAGAGAGAAGAGCAACCAGAAAAAGATCAGGACAGGATGCAATCAAGGGACATACTCAGAGGGTTACTGTAAACACTTAATATCTGTATAAACAAAATCTTTTATTTAAAAAGCATGTCTGGAAAAGTCAGCTCTAGTTCTATATCCCTGCACTAACTGCCTGAAGAGGAAACAAAGCCCAGGCCTGTGTGCCATGTGGCTTTATCCTACTAATCAGACCGTTACAGCTGACCTTGAACAAGGTATGACACATAGGACCCCGCAGTAGCTCAGGCCTTCTGGCAGCTGTTACACCCTGTGACCAACTGCTGAGTGAGCTGAAACTTGAGTGCCGCTCTGATCAGCCCCCCAGAGTGTCATTTTTTTCTTTTTTCCTCCCCAATTATTTAACAGAAAACTTGTTTAAGAACACACTCTTCAGAAAATCAGGGTAACTTCTGCCAGTAAGTACTATCCCCACCTTCTGTCACTTTATCAGGCTCAGCACACAGATGTCTTCTAAGCACCCCTCGCTTAGCTAGGATTAAAATGTTTTCCATCTTTCGGGGATCAAGATACATCCCAGAATATTCTGCTCATCTCAGTTTCCCACACTTTTCTTTAAAAAAGAGAAGTCAACCAAACCAGAAAGGTGAGATCCTCACGTCACTTTTCTGCAACGCTCAAACACGCATGACCCTCATCTATCCGATCCTTCCATCTGTCCTTCTCCTTCGGTTCACCAGGCACTGCCAGTGACATGGCAGGAGGAGATGGAGTGACAGGAAAATGTGTGGGCTCTGCCTGCCAGGAGACCTATGTGGACTCTACGCTCAGCTCCCGTCCAAGGTCTTCCACCTGGAAAGCCCCCTAGGCTCCCTGTGAATATGATTTCTACAAGTTCCAAGTGCTAGGAGCGCCTGGCCCTTCTGTCTTGTCTCCTGCCTGACAATGGAACCAAACAAACAGAACCAACTAGCAAATGGCACCCTGCTGGTTGGTCATCTTCATGGGTGTCCATTCTGCACCAGGAAGGACATGGAGGGGGCTAGTGCCTGATGCAGAGGAGTGGGCAGTCCAGGGAGCCCCTCACCCACCTTCCTCATCGGCATCCTGCCCCTCCTCCTGTCCGTCGCGAATGACGAGCTGGTCCCGTTCAGGGCCCTCCGCCTCTTGATTCTCCTGGCTGGCCAGCAGGGCGGCTGGGACCTGTGGGATTTGGCCCAGTTCTCCAGGTTCTCCATTGCCTTTTCCACCCGCTTGTCGGTCTCCTTCCACCGCCTGTTCTTGGCCTGGCTCCTTCGGCAGCGCCAAGCTGTCCCTCTGAAGCTCCTCCTCGCTGACGACCTGAATTTCCTTGGTTTCCTCTGTGCATAGGACACAGTTTGCTGTGACCTCACCATACAAAACAGAAATCTTCAGACCACTCAATTCCCAGAGCCTTCCCAAGGACTGTGGATGGACGGGTTAGCTGATCATGTAAGCCATGGCCTAGCAGACGGCATCACTGACTCAATGGACATGAGTTTGAGCAAACTCCGGGAGATGGTGAAAGACAGAGAAGCCTGTTGTGTAACAGTCCATGGGGTTGCAAAGAATTGGACAAAACTGAGCAACTTAACAGCAGCAGACTCCAAGCTGCTCTGTGCCTGGAGTATACCTTCAGAACCACAAGAAAGAGGAAATGGTTTAGAAAACAAATCCAGACCAAGTCATCTGGATTGAGCGCATCCTGCAAGTGGAGGAGGCTGTATGCCAGGCTTATCTGATCACCCTACTTGAGACCCAGAACCTGGGAGCCAGTGACAGCCACCCAAACTCAGCCATGTCCCCTTAACTAAACAGTCCCACCACAGTCCTGAATAAAGGCACACCTAGACCTTCCTTTACCAAGCTGCCAAAGAACGAGGAAGTTTACAAGGGTGAGACGTCAGGAAGGCAGATAAAAGCCCTGTGGCCCTGAGTCCAGGTGCCCAGAGAGATACTCACTACCACCTGCAGCTCGACTACTGGGATCCCCACAAGCAGTGAGCTCTGCTTATCTGTATGGACTAGGGGGCAGGAGTTGCTGCTGTGTTTTTGTTGGCACAGGACCCTGAAGACAGCATGTCACTGGCAAGCTTCACTTACCTTTCTTACCTTGTCTCTTCAAATCAAAAGCCACCTCGGAGCTAGGGGCTGGTGTCTGGGGCTCACTGTGGCTGGGCACGTTTGCTCTTGCCTCCGGCACCTCTGCCTGGGGCGGGCCTGCCTCCTGCGGCCTGGGCTGGGGCTCACTGGGGGCTCGGGGCTGAAACAGGAACACAGGTGGTCAGGGCAGCGGCTCTGTGACCATGAACCTTCAACAACCCTGAGCAATGTAATGGACACTGCACCCTTCTGATGAACAAGCATGTGGAAACCCTGACTAATGCCGTACCCTACCCTGGTCATGCCCTACCACCCGGCATAAAACAGAGATCTGAGCCTGGGCCCATATCTCCCAGAAAAAGAACTTTCAGTAACGGATTAACAGGTAGGTAGAAGGTCAACAAGGAAAGAGAAGGCTCGAACATGGCAAACCACCCAAGCAGACATCTATAGAGACCCAACCCAACAAGAGCAAAACACACACAAATGTGTATTCTTCTCAAGTGCACATGGACTGCTCTCCAGGACAGACAGATGCTAGACCACAAAACGAACCTCAACAAACGTTAAATGACTGAACTCATTCAATGTATGGTTACCAATCACAATGGAATGAAATTATAAATCAGCAACAGAATGAAGTTTTTGAGAAATTCACAAATATTTGGAAACTAGACAACACACTCCTAAATAACCAGCGGGTCAAAGAAATCACAAGGAAAACTAGAAAATACCTTGAGAAAAATTAAAATGAAAACACAACACACCAAACTTCTGGAAGGCTAAAGCAGTGCTTACAGGGAAATTTTCAGGCCTATCTCAAGAAAAAAGACAGATCTCAATAACCTAATCTCCCACCTTAAGACACTTGAAAAAAGAAGAAAAAACTAAACCTAAAGCAAGGAAGGATATAGTAAAGATGAGAACAAGAATTAATGACATGTAAAAGAAAAACAATAAAGAAAATCAACGAAACCAAAAGTTAGTTCTTGAAAGATGAACAAATTTGACAAGCTTTAGCTAAATTAAGAATAATTTCAAATTACTAACATCAAAAAGAGGATAATACTACCAACCCTTACACAAATTAAAAAATTGTATTATAAGGAAATACCAAAAACTGTTTGCCAACAAGTTTGATAACTTAGCTAAAACAGACAAGTTCCTAGGAAGACACATACTATCAAAACTCATTCAAGAAGAAGTAGAAAATCTGAGCAGATTGTAACAAAAGACTGAAGTACTAATTTACAAATTTCCCCCTAAAAAAGCCCAGTTTCAAATGGCTCCCATGGTAAATTCTACCAAACATTTAATACTAAATCTTCCCAAACTCTTCCAAAAACAGAATAGAAAGGAATACTCTCCAACTCATTCTATGAGCCCAATAATGACCCTGATACCTAAGCCTGACAGACATTACAAGAAAATAAAACTGTAGACCTAATATGAATAAAGACTCTCAAATCATCAACAAAATAATAGTAAATTAAATCAGATGACATGCAAAAGGATTATACACCATGGCCAAGTAGGATTTTCCCCATCAATGCCAAGGTTTAACATCAAAAGTCAACTAATATAATACTATGTCAACAGTGTAAAGGATAAAAAACACACGATCATCCTAGCAGATGCAGAAAAAACACTCGCAAAATTCAACAGCTTTCTTCATAAAAACACTCAAAAAATTATGAATAGAGGGGAACTTCCTCAACTTGATAATGTGCATCTATGAGAAATACATAGGCATGCCATGAATATATCACAGGTTCAGGGAGGCAAACATCACGATAAAGTGAGTCACACCAACTTCCTGTATCCCAGTACATACGAAAGCTATGTGTACACTATTCTATCGTCTATCAGGTATACAACAGCACTACGTTCCAAAACTGTACTACCTTAACTAAAAAATACTTTAGTTTCTAAAAATACCAAAAAATTACAAGAGTAACATCAAGACCCCTCATCATAGATTCCTATAACAAATATAATAATAATGAAAAAGTCTGAAATATTTTAAGAATTACCAAGAAGTGACAAAGAGATACGAAGTGAGCAAATGCTGTTGGAAAAAAAAGAAGCCAATATATCCACTCAACGCATGGTTGCCACAATCTTTCAGTATGTAAGAGACACAAACATCTGTAAGCACAATAAAATGTGCTGTGTTTGCACAGCTAACATCAGACTTAAGAGTGGAAGAGCTAAAAGCTTTCCCCCTATGATCAAAAAGAAGACAGGACTTCTATCCTCACCACTTACATTTAACATTATACTGGAGGTTCTAGCTAGGGCTGTTAGGCGATAAAAAGAAACATCCAGATTGGAAAAGAAGATGCAAAACTACCTCTATTTTTAGATGACATAATCTTGTATTCAGAAAACCCTAAGGAATCACAAAAAAATACTACTTGAACTAATAAACAAGTTCAGAAAAGCTGATAGATACAAGATCAATATAAAAAATGAATTATCCACACACTAGCAATAAACAGTTGAAAATGAAATTAAGAAAATAATTCCATTTATGATAGCATCAAAAATACTTAGAAATAAACTGAACAAAAGAAGTGCAAGAATTCTGAAAACTACCAAACATAATTGAAAAGATTTTTAAAGGACTTAAAGAAATGGAAAGAAATCCCACATTCACACATCAGAAGACAGGATGTTAAAATGGCACATTTCCCAAAGGGACTTACAGACTGTAATCTCTGTCCAAATCCCACCTGGCTTGAAGACATTGACAAGCAGATCCAAAAATTCACATAAAAAGTCATCCAGTGCAGAATAGCCAGAAAAATCTTGAAAAAGAACAAAGTTGGAGCAGTCAAAGCTGCTGATTTCAAAGTTTATTACAAAAATATAGTAATCCAGACTGTGTAGTGTGGACATAAGGATAGAAAAAGAGATCAAAAGAACAGACAGAGTCCAAAAACAGACCCTCATCTTTACAGAAAACTGATTTTTCTGACAAGGATGCCAAGGCAACTCAGTGGGGAAAAGAATCTTTTTTTTTTTTTTTTTTCCCAACAAATGGTGTTGAGACAACTGGATATCCACATGCAAAATAATAAAGTTGAACCACTACCTCACATCATATGCAAAATTAATATGAATCACAGGACTAAACAGAAGAACTAAATGCTAAGAACTTTACAAGTCTCAGGAGAAAAAACAGGAATAAATCTTCACGATGCTAGGTTAGGCAAAGCAGTTTTAGATATGACACCCATAGAACAAACAACAAAAGAAATAGATAAACTAGACTTAAAATTGGTAACTTCTCTACTTCAATGAATACCATCAAGAAAGTGAAATGATAACTCACAGAATGGGAAAAAATATTTGCAAATCATACACCTAATATCTCTATATGAATATATAAAGAACTCTAACAACTCAATAATAAAAATAACTCAATTTCAAAATGGACAAAGGATACAATTTACAATTTCTCCGAAGAGAAATTACAAACAGCCAACAAAGCATACATGAAAAGATACTCAGTATCATCAACTATTGAGAAATGCAAAGCCACAATGAGACAGCACTGCACACCTACTAGAACGGTTATAATGAAAAAGACAAAGGTAACAACAAGAGCTGGCAAGGATGTGGAAAAACTGGTACCCTCATAAACCGTTGGTAGGAATGTAGAAGGGTATAATCACTTTCCCAAACTGTATGGCAGTTTCTCAATAACTGCGGAGAGTTACCACATGATCCAACAATTTCACTCTGGGTATATCCCTCAAAGTAATGAAAGCCTATGTTCACACACAAATGTGTGCATGGGCATTCACAGCAGCGTTATTCACAGTAGCCAAAAAGTGGAAATAACCCAAATGCTCATCAACTGACACATAAATAAACAGAATACAGTACAGTCATACAATGGAATATTATTCAGCCATATAAAGGGAGTACTCATACATGCTACAACACAGATGAATCCTGAAAGCTATATGAAAGTAACTGATAAATGTTATTGTCCGTCATAAATAAATGTCATATATAAATGTCCAGATAAGGCAAATCTATTAAGACAGAAAATAGATCACAGCTCATCTAAGCCTCCAGGAATTGGAAGCAAAAGGCGAGTGAGCTAATGGGTATGGGAGTTACGCAAAGGTTCTAAAATTGACTGTGATGATGACTCCATCACAGTGTAATGATGCTGACTTTCCATTTGAATATACTAAAACCACTGAACTGTAAATATTACATAGGTGACTCTATGGTAGGTGAAATATATCTCAATAAAACGGCTATATTTAAAATGAAGATCTCCCAGAAGGCTTTGAGTAGCACTTCCACAGGCTGTGCTTACACAGGAGGCAGCCTCACAGCACAACTCGGATCAGCTCCATCACTGCCCAGCTGTGCTGACCTTGGGACAGTATTTGACCACCTCCATGGGCCTCAGCGCCCTCAACACTGGAAAACAAAAACAACCCTCTCCCAGGGTGGCTGTGAGCTTTAAATGAAGCAATCTCCATACAGCCTGGAGCACAGCATACTCAGTCAGAGACCCTACGCCCTGGGACCAGGCTGCTGTGTCTCAGGGAGCCAGAGCAAACCGGCCAGCAGATAAAAGAACAGGATGCCTGGAGAGCGGGCAGGAAGACCTTTGGGAGATTCCTGGCAGAAAAAGCCCAGGATTACCTGCTGGCTTTGGTCCTTCTGTGCATTCAGGTCGCGTGAAGGCACGGCCTCACTTCCCTCCTGGTGACTTCTTCTATTCTCTCTTCACACTGCTCCTTCACCTCTTTCATCTGACTGATGCACTGGTTCCTGAGAAGGTGTGTGAAAGCAAAAGAAAAGGACAGCTGTTCAGAGACACTATTTAAGTTTGGCCCTGCTGTGATGGAGAAATCCAGTTTCCAGACAGACACAGCTCATCTCTTTCTTGCTTCCTGCACTTCATCTGAAAAAGACACTGAGGCAGGGCAACAGTATGTTTCAGTTATTAAATGACATGAAAACTGGAGTCAACAGAAACTTCCAAAAAACATGTCATACTGTTCTAAAATAAATGAACTTAACTGGTTAAAAAAATGTTTTTAATATAATCTGTGGCATAATAAAAAAATATGTGATCTTTGTCCCCAACTATGAGCACAGAGCTTCTACAACCCTTGGAATTTCCTGAGTAACAGTGTCTTCTGCGATACATGAGCCCCTGCACACCATACCTGAGTTTATGCTAAGGAGCTGACTTACTGAGAGGAGCCTATACAGCTTCAGGATGGGGGCTGGTGACCTTGGGAGCCAACTGTATAACAAGACGGTTGGAGCTTACAACCCCATTTTTTAGGAAGGAGGGAGAGACTGGAGATTGAGTTCAATCATATGGCCATTCAACCAGTCATGCCTATGTAATAAAACCTCAGATAAGCAGCCTAGATCAAAAGGCTTGGCGAGCTTCCCATTTGGTGAACATCTCTGTGAACCAGTAAGGAGGCAACCCAACTCTAACAGAAGCTCCTGCCTAACCCCTACTTCCACCCCAGGCCTTGCCTCATGAGTCCCTACCACTCAGCGCTTGCTAAGTTGTATCCTTTATAATAAAACTGCAATCGTAAACACAGAGCTTTCCTGAGTTCTAGAGAGTTATTGATCCTGAGGGGGTTGTGGGAAGCCCTGAATCTATAGCTAGCCAGGCAAAATGTACATGTGGGCTGAGGCCACGAGAACCATGGCTAGTATCCAAAGGAGGGGCAGTCTTGCAGGACTGAGCCCCGTACGTGGGGTTTGTGCTAACTCTTGGTGGTGTCAAAACTGAACTGGATTTCTGTTTTGGGAAGACAGAAGAGAAGTATTTTTCACTATTCCTCTACTAAGCACAGCTAGAACTCTGGACATTATATTTTCAACAAACAGAAGATGACTCTGAAAGATGGAGTGAAGAAGGCAGACTGGTTAGGGACCTCAGGATCTAGAACAACACAGTGGTGTACCTGGAGAGTACATGGGAAGTCTGCATTTCCACCCCACTCTGACACTAACAAGGTTCCTCTCCCTCTCCCCAGGTAGTGGTGTCATATCAGTGAAGTGCCAGGCTTTCACCACCAACTGCTTAGAGGGGTCAAAGATCATTCATCATATCAAGAACCAGGAAGATCTTAAACTGAACGAAGAGAGATAAGCAACAGATACCAAACCAACATAACAGAGAAGCTGAAATGATCTGACAAAGATTTTAAAGCAGTCACTTCATTAGAAATGTTTCAATGAGTAATTAAAACATGCTTGGAACAAATGAAAAATTTAATAGTTTCATCAAAGAAATAAAAAGTTTCAGCAAAGAAGAGAAGATATAAATAAGAACCAAATGGAAACTTAATGCAATAATTAAAATTTTAAAACTCAAGAGTAGGTAAAGAACCAATGAACTGGAAGATACAACAATAGACGTCACCTAATCTAAACACCATCTCCATGGGAAAGAAATGCAAAAAGGCAAAATGGCTGTCTGGGGAGGCCTTACAAATAGCTGTGAAAAGAAGAGAAGCAAAAAGCAAAGGAGAAAAGGAAAGATATAAGCATCTGAATGCAGAGTTCCAAAGAATAGCAAGAAGAGATAAGAAAGACTTCTTCAGCAATCAATGCAAAGAAATAGAGGAAAAGAACAAAATGGGAAAGACTAGAGATCTCTTCAAGAAAATTAGAGATACCAAGAGAACATTTCATGCAAGGATGGGCTCGATAAAGGACAGAAATGGTCTGGACCTAACAGAAGCAGAAGATATTAAGAAGAGGTGGCAAGAATACACGGAAGAACTGTACAAAAAAGATCTTCATGACCCAGATAATCATGATGATGTGTTGACTAATCTAGAGCCAGACATCTTGGAATGTGAAGTCAAGTGGGCCTTAGAAAGCATCACTACGAACAAAGCTAGTGGAGGTGATGGAATTCCCGTTGAGCTGTTTCAAATCCTGAAAGATGATGCTGTGAAAGTGCTGCACTCAATTTGCCAGCAAATCTGGAAAACTCAGCAGTGGCCACAGGACTGGAAAAGGTCAGTTTTCATCCCAATTCCAAAGAAAGGCAATGCCAAAGAATGCTCCAACTACCGCACAATTGCACTCATCTCACATGCTAGTAAAGTAATGCTCAAAATTCTCCAAGCCAGACTTCAGCAATATGTGAACCGTGAACTCCCTGATGTTCAAGCTGGTTTTAGAAAAGGCAGAGGAACCAGAGATCAAATTGCCAACATCCGCTGGATCATGGAAAAAGCAAGAGAGTTCCAGAAAAACATCTATTTCTGCTTTATTGACTATGCCAAAGCCTTTGACTGTGTGGATCACAGTAAACTGTGGAAAATTCTGAAAGAGATGGGAATACCAGACCACCTGACCTGCCTCTTGAGAAATCTGTATGCAGGTCAGGAAGCAACAGTTAGAACTGGACATGGAACAACAGACTGGTTCCAAATAGGAAAAGGAGTACGTCAAGGCTGTATATTGTCACCCTGCTTATTTAACTTATATGCAGAGTACATCATGAGAAATGCTGGACTGGAAGAAACACAAGCTGGAATCAAGATTGCTGGGAGAAATATCAATAATCTCAGATATGCAGATGACACCACCCTTATGGCAGAAAGTGAGGAGGAGCTAAAAAGCCTCTTGTTGAAAGTGAGAGAGGAGAGTGAAAAAGTTGGCTTAAAGCTCAACATTCAGAAAACGAAGATCATGGCATCTGGCCCCATCACTTCATGGGAAATAGATGGGGAAACAGTAGAAACAGTGTCAGACTTTGTTTTTTTGGGCTCCAAAATCACTGCAGATGGTGACTGCAGCCATGAAATTAAAAGGCGCTTACTCCTTGGAAGAAAAGTTATGACCAACCTAGATAGTATATTCAAAAGCAGAGACATTACTTTGCCGACTAAGGTCCGTCTAGTCAAGGCTATGGTTTTTCCTGTGGTCATGTATGGATGTGAGAGTTGGACTGTGAAGAAGGCTGAGCGCAGAAGAATTGATGCTTTTGAAGTGTGGTGTTGGCGAAGACTCTTGAGAGTCCCTTGGACTGCACGGAGATCCAACCAGTCCATTCTGAGGGAGATCAACCCTGGGATTTCTTTGGAAGGAATGATACTAAAACTGAAGCTCCAGTACTTTGGCCACCTTATGCGAAGAGCTGACTCATTGGAAAAGACCCTGATGCTGGGAGGGATTGGGGGCAGGAGGAGAAAGGGACAACTGAGGATGAGATGGCTGGATGGCATCATGGACTCAATGGACGTGAGTCTGAGTGAACTTCGGGAGTTGGTGATGGACAGGGAGGCCTGGCGTACTGCGATTCATGGGGTCTCAAACAGTCGGACACGACTGCGCGACTGAACTGAACTGAACTGAATCTAAACACAGAGGGAAACAGGGAAGAAAAAGGACAAAGCTTCATGGACCTACATGCCAATTACAAAGGACCTAACATTCACGTCATCAGAATCTGTGTAAAAGGTTTTCTCAGCAGGTCCACATAACTAGTCACTTTCACACTGGTCCTCAAGATACTACTCTTAATTTGCTACCCTCCAAGACTATATGATACTCTCTTCCCTGCCCAGGTCACTCTGAGCTCGCCAGGTTCTTTCTCTCCTAAATTATCTCATTTTCCTTTTCAGCTCCTTATTGCTTAAGACTCAATTCTAAATAGCCTCTCCTAAGAAGTCTTTTTCAGAGGGGTAACAGATAAGTATTGATGGAAATGATCTAGGTTAAAAAACAATATTTAAAGAGACAGGCACCTTCAAAAAGTATGTAAGTTAGCTTCAGGTTTGGCTAGGTGAAACAAAAAGGCCAAAAGATAGCAGTTTATATTTTCCTCCCATAAAAGTAGATCAGGGTTAGTATGGCAGCTTGGAGTCATCACAAATTCAGGTTTCTCTTTAGGTTTTAAAATCCTAGCAGTGGTTTCTATCCCCCTCCGATTACCTCATGACCCAGGATGGCTACAAGTAGTCCAGCCATCTTGTGTGAAGCCCAGGCAACAGGAAGGAAGGAGGAGAAAAGGCAAAGAAAAGGGATGTGCACTGACCTATCCTCATATTCAGAAGTTTCCCCGTAAGTCCCACCCCACAATTTCCTTTCCCCACTGGCCAGAATTTAATCACCTGCCCATACCCAACTGCAAGGACTAGAAATGTAGTATTTTTCTGGTAAAAAGATAAATGGATGGATAAGCACTGACCAGTTTTTGCCACTGAGAGCTTCAGAATGTTTTGAGTTACAAAACATTGATAAAATAATTGAAGAGTGTCCCAGGTTAAGAACACAACCAATTACATACTATTATATTAATTTACATGGATTAGAGTTGAAGACAGAAGTACAAATTTATGTTTAATTTAAATACAGACACATACAGAAATATTTATCAATATATAACACAATTAGTATACACATATATATATCTCTTTGCTCCATCATCTGAGAGGCCCTAGTAGCAATGCTATCCCAGTTGCAAAAAGCACACCCAGTACCCAGATCTTGGTTTCTAAAACACCATTCTCCAATAAAGAGAACAAGGAATCCTTGGAGAAATGGTTGACTGGATGATTCTAGGACTGGGGCAAGAAACATATGAAAATAAGTCTGAAGCATCTTTTGGTGCCGGAGTATAAAAAAGTAATTTAAAAGAGGGGTGGGAAGACAAGCCCACAATATCACAAATAGGTCAACTGGATAAAGGAACTAACTGAAAAAGTTCCCAGTGGCCACAGCTGGAAAATTTTAAGAAAAATAAATAAATTAGTATTGGATTATAACCTAAAGTATAAAATAAACATCCACTAATCCATACTGATATCAATCATTAGACAAACAAGAAAAGTCACATCTCTTGTGCAGGAAAATTCCAGACGACTTCATGTAGACACTCCATCCTTAGGGAAGTGGAGCATAAGTTCCCAATCTTTAAGCATAGTGAATTTCTTCCAAAGATTACAGCATAAAAGGAGAAAAAACAGAGTAACTTTACAATGGAAAACAACTGATAAACATTACCTCAATCAGATGCTCAACAGTGATAAGTGCTACTGATGCATGTACCCTCCATGTGAAGCCATGAGAACGGCATCTCACCTCTGTGGCCTTCCCCTCAGAAATGGGTTGCCCTTGTTTCACCATGAGAAAAAACATGAGATACATCCCAACTGAAGGACATTCCACAAAACACCTGGACAGCACTCCTCAAAACTATCAAGATCATAAAAAAATAAGTAAAGCCTGATAAAACATGATACATACAGCATAATTACCACACTCTCTGCATGGCATATAAGAAAAAACCTATAAATGAGCCATGCCATGATCTCTGTGCCTTATTATTAGTGAATCTCAGCTTTCATGCTGACATGTTAGACTCCTTTTGTATTATGTAAATCCAGGAAGTAATTATATAAGCTTGGATTAAACAACTATGCAACTTGTTAAGCTGTACAAGATTTGTGGACTTTGGTAATTTAATAATGTAAAGTTAGGTTACCCCTAATTAAACAAATAAATTCTTGAAAGTTAAAAAAAAGTAAAGCCTGAGAAACTATCACAGCCAAGAGAAGCCTAGGGAAATGTAACAGATCAATGTACACCTGGAACAGGAAAAAGGGCAAAACTAGGGGAAAACTGACGAAGGCAGTGGCACCCCACTCCAGTACTCTTGCCTGGAGAATCCCATGGATGGAGGAGCCTGGTGGGCTGCCATCTATGGGGTCGCACAGAGTCAGACACTACTGAAGTGACTTAGCAGTAGCAGGGAAAAACTGAAGAAACACTGAGTAGAGATGAACTTCAAGATAAAAATAAGGCATATATATTCAGTAATCAATCATGACAGGTACTTCATACTAACGTAAAATGTGACCAACAGGAACCTGGTGCGGGTTGTACAGGAACTTCCTGTACTGTCTCTACAATAAGACTGTAAATCTAAAGCTGTTCAAAAATTTTAAATTTATTTTTAAAAATTAAAAATTGAACTGGAGAACATCCGACTGGTGTCAGAAAGTTATTACTGGGACATACAATCTAATTCAGCCTGAACTCTCAATTAGATATTTCAAGACATCACTTCAGCTTCCTGCCTGGAATTTATTTTATGAATATTTCAAAGTGTCAGAGCTATGAAGTAATTGAATTACCCACTTGTACAAATAAGAAAGCCAGAAATAACCAACGTAGGTGAGGGTGTGGAGAAAAGGGAACCCTTGTACCCTACTGGAGAAGGAAATGGCAACCCACTCCAGTATTCTTGCCTGGAGAATCCCATGGACAAGAAGCCTGGTGGGCTACAGTCCATGGGGTCACAAAGAGTCAGATATGACTGAGTGACTAACACTCGTACCCTATTGGTGAGAATATAAATTGGTACAACCACTACAGAAAATAGTATGGTTTCTCAAAAAACTAAAAAGAGAACTACCATATGACCAATTTTAAGAAAAAACCAAAACCATTAATTCAAAAAGACACATGCACCCCAATGCTCACAGCAGCATTATTTACAATTGCCAAGATATGGAAGCACCTGCTGCTGCTGCTAAGTCGCTTCAGTCGTGTCCGACTCTGTGCGACCCCAGAGACGGCAGCCCGCCAGGCTCCTCCATCCCTGGGATTCTCCAGGCAAGAACACTGGAGTGGGTTGCATGAAAGTGAAAAGTGAAAAGTGAAAGTGAAGTCGCTCAGTCGTGTCCGACTCCTAGCAACCCCATTGACTGCAGCCTTCCAGGCTTCTCCGTCCATGGGATTTTCCAGGCAAGAGTACTGGAGTGGGGTGCCACTGCCTTCTCCGATGGAAGCAACCTAAGTGTCCATAAATAGATGAATAGATAAAAAGTGTGATACATATATGTGTGTATGCACACACACAGGAATACTACTCAGTAATTTTTAAAAAATGAAATTTTATCGTCTTCAGCATATGGATGGACTTGGAGGGCATTATGCTAACTGAAGTAAGTCAGAGAAAGACAAATACTGTATGATACCACTTCTATGTTGAATCTAAAAAATACAACAGGCTACTGAATATAACAAAAAGAAGCAGACTCATAGATATAAACTAGTTACCAGTGGGGAGAGGGAAAGGCAGAGGGGAAATATAGGAGAAATATAGTGGGGAGAGAGAGGTATAAACTATCGGGTATAGATAGGTATATATTGTACAACACAGTGAATCTAGCCATTATTTTGTAATAACTATAAATGGAAACAGTATTGGGTTATAATCCAATCCAACAATTATAAAAATTGTGTAACTTTTTAAATTTAAAATTATTCCCAATATAAAAATACAGAAAATACCAGAGGGAGAGATATAAGAATGTGAGGATTCCAGGGGTAGTCTTGTTATACATTGGTTTGGAGTTTCAGACAGAGAGAGGGAGAATGGGGTCAGAAAGCACTGTAAGACAGAATGGCTGGAAACTATTCAGAATTGATAAAAAAAAAAAAAAGAACAAAGATCTCAACAGACTTGAAAAAATAAATATTTCCCCCCAAAAAGAAACAGCAATTAAATAAATACATATACACATACATACATACAAATAAGGAAGCTAAGAGGTGATCAGTCTGACACTGACCAGGGTCACAGAGACAGAAAGAGGTAAGGCTAAACCCAGAAACCAGACTGAGCAGGGCTCTCTCTATCTCCTGGCTGCCTCTTTGGAGCTGCAGGCATTTCAGAGCCAAGTGTAACTGTACTCAACTTCTAACTCTTGTAACAACCCTTTAGTTCAAAGGACTTACTGGGTCTCAGAGCACCACACACAGAAGGGCATAAGAATTGCAGAAAAAAAGGGAAGACAGAGTATCTGACCTTGGACAGCAATATAGAGATCAAGGAAAGACCTGGTGAAACATTCATGGAAATAAAATTCTCATGAACATGCAAGCCACAGGAGGTGGACAAGTGCACAGTAGCCTAAACGGAACAAACAAAAAGATGTCTGTGCAAGGAAAGAACAAAATGTGTGCAATTCATTGAGATCAAACAACTTCCCAGAAGCTCAGGATTGGCAATGAGCAGTGTGCAGCCATTTCCAAACCTGTAAATCTACAAAAGGGAAATACTGTTTTCACCTGCTCTCAGCCCTTCCAAAATCAAGTACAAAGAGCCTTGCACAAGATTATGGCATCCGGTCCCATCACTTCATGGCAAACAGAAGGGGAAAACACAGAAGCCGTGTTGGGCTTCCAAGATCACTGAGGACGGTGACTGCAGCCATGAAATAAAAAAATGCTTGCTCCCTGGAAGGAAAGCTATGACAAACCTAGACAGTGTATTAAAAAGATAAACATCACTTTGCCGACAAAGGTCTGTATAGTCAAAGCTATGGTCATGCACGGATGTAAGAGTCAGACCACTGAAGAAGGTTGAGCACTGAAGAACTGATGCTTTCAAATTGTAGTGCTGGAGAAGACTCTAGAGAACTCCCTGGACTGCAAGGAGAGCAAACCAGTCAGTCCTAAAGGAAAGCACCCTGAATATTCATTGGAAGTTCTCTTACTGAAGCTGAAGCTCCAATACTTTGGCCACCTAATGCGAAGAGCTGACTCTAGAAAATACCCTAATGCTGAGAAAGATTAAAGGCAAAAGGAGAAAGCAGCAGCAGAGGATGAGATAGTTGGATGGTATCACTAACTCAATGGACATGAATTGGAGCAAACTCTGGGAGATAGCGGAGTACAGAGGAGCCTAGAATGCTATAGTCCATGAGGTTACAAAGAATCAGACACAACTTAGTGAGCTGAACAATAACAACACATCAAAGAAAAAGGAGGGCTGGGGTTATGGGCAGCTGGTTGTCTCTGAATCCCAAATATCCTGGGTCTGGGGTATTCGCTTTCTATGAAGGAAAAGGGAGAGAAAAATAAACAGACTACAACTTTATTCTCTACCCTCTAAATTGGTTTTTACTATCTTACTAAGGGGTTTAGCCAAACTTTTTAAATGTTTATTGTTTTGACCACAAAAGTACTCTGATATGTATAAGTACAGAGTTTTTGTATGCTACTAAAGTCATTAGCTTAAAACAGACTGTCCTAACTATATGCTGGCGATCTAATCTATGGCATGGTGACAACAGTTAATAATAATGCCTTTTATACTTGCAATTTGCTAGATCTTAAGTGTTCTCACCATACACATAGAGGTAAAGACAGGGGATTATGCATGATTGTGAGTATCATTTCACAATGTATAGGTATATCAAAATATCATGCTTTTATGTCTTAAATACATGCAATGATTATTTGTCAATCCTAACTCAATAAAGTTAAAAAAAAAAACCTCCAGTCTCACTGCAAAAATTTGGAAAGTGACTTAAAAGCCTCAAGAAAACAAAATGTCCATAATACCAATGCCGAGTGATAAATTACATTAATATTATACCAAACTCCTCAAAGTCTCGGACTTTGACTTAGGTCACATCTGAGCACTTTTGGAAGACATTTTTAAAGGCTTTTGGTTACTGATTTAACTAGTACACCTGCACTTTAGATTCTCAGTTATGTATTTTACGTATATGGAGTTAGTCATTTCCTGCTAAGGAGAAGTGCCCTCCTGCACGATGGCTAACAGCCCCTGAGTGGCACACACTTGATGCAGACAAACTTACAGGTCGTAGGAGAACTTCCTCTCCAGGTTGGTCTGGTTCTTCTGAAACTGGAGGACCTCCTGTTGCAGCCTGCCGTAATTCTTCTGCAGGGCCTTTAACTGGTCTAAACCAAGAGGAGCACACGAAATGACTGGGGTTGCCGGCACGGCCATGCTGAGCACAGCAGACACAACACCACCCACCATGGGAACACAAGGGCACCAAAAGAGCAAGGAGGGGAAAGAGGAAGCCATGAGGCCAGGGCCCCACCCCAGGAACCTCCCCACCCTGATCCGGGAAGCAGCCCAGAAGGTGTGTGATCTTATAGGAACCAGCACCCGGATTCCTTCCCACACGTTTCCCGTAAATGTCCTTTTGACCTCCAACCCTTACAAAGCATCAGGAGGTCCTACTGCCTGTTTCCCTCCTAGACATCATACACCCTGAACTGCTCACAATGCTGCTCTTAGCAGCTCCATATCCTTCAGTCTGAAAATTTCGACACCTGGTCAGCAGCCTCTCCTATGTGATCCCTCCACCCCCCATCCTCAGCCACCAGGCTACCTGCCAGTATCCTTCTCCTGTTATTTGCTCACAGCCCAGCTATTCTCTGAGGCCCCCTGTGCACTCAGTCACCCAACCCTCCTATTTGGGAAACAACAGCTTTCTTTGACGAAATCCATCAGCCCCATGGCTGCAGCCCTGGCTCATAAAATCTCTGCAGAAACAGCAGCCACTCACTGACCAACAACCAAGCTGAGGGCAAAAGGAAAAAGTGCCACAAAGGTGACACCAGAATGGGCTGAGGGCAGCGATGAGGGCCTGGGACACAGCCCTGGACAGACACCTGAGCTTCCCCAAGGTCTGCCACACAGTTCTAGACCTGCAAGGTTCTTGGGGCAGTGGGGAGAGGGGAGACGGGTGTGTGGCGGGAGTGGCTTAAAATTTTTAAAAAGTGAAAGACACCCTGAACTGCTGATACAAACTGAAACATGGATCCACCTCAAAAGCATTTATTTATATGACATGTTTGAAAAGACAAAACTACGGGAGTAGAGAATGTTTTTCACTGGGTGCCTGAGGCTGAAGTGAGGGCAGCGAGGAGGAATTCTTGGAGTGGGACATGAGCTGTCTTGACTTTATGTCAAAATACACTGAAAGGTACACTACAAATGGTGAACTTTATTGTGTATAAATTATACTTCAATAAACCTAACCTGAAAAAAAAATTTCATAGCAAACCAAACCCAGGACAATGGAATACTACTCAGCAATAAAAAAGGACTGGACTATTTACTGCAGCCCCAACAGCATGGATGAATTTCAAGATAATTATGCTGAGTGAAAGAAGATTCACAAAAAACGGTATACGCCATCTGATTCCATATATACAAAATCATAAAAATTACAGACTAGAGGGACAGAAAGCAGATTAGATAGGGCCTGGGGAGGACTATCAAGGGGCAGAAAGAAGCTTCTTGGAGTGATGGACATGTTCACTGTGATGATACTGTGGTGGTTTCCTGAAGAGCCACTCATGTCAAAACTAGTGGGACTGCACTTTAAATATGTGCAGGCGGCTTCCCTGGTGGTCCAGTGGTTAAGAATCCACCTTCCAATGCAGGGGGTGCAGGCTGGATCTCTAGTCGAGGAACTAAGATACCACAGGCCACAGGGCAACGTCCATGTGCCACAGCTGGAGAAACCTTGCATGCTACGACAAAGATCCAGTGCAGCCAAAATAATTAAATATGTGTAGTTTATTATATGTAAATCACACCTGATTAAAGCTGTTTAAAATACTAAGTATAAGAAAGGCTGCAGGCTGTATGCCATACTTGAGGACAGACCAGCAGGTCATCAACTCTGAGAAACCCTGGCAGTCAACTAACCCATTTAACTTAGTGTAACTCTGCGTTTCCCCTATTAATATTCTTAGAAGCTGGTTGGAATTAGAATTCTAGACCAGCACTGCTGAAAAGGACTATAATATAAGCCACACAGATCATTTAAAATTCCCTAGAACCACATTTTTAAAAAGTAAATAAACCAGGTGAAATTAATTTTAATAATATATTTCATTTAACCCAACAGATCCAAAATACGATCATGGCAACACAGAATTAATGTAAAAAAAAAAAAAAAAGAATAAAATCCACTCCAGTATTCTTGCCTGGAGAATCCCATGGACTGAGAAGCCTAGGAGGTTACAGTCCACGGGGTTGCAAAGAGTCAGACACGACTGAGCGACTTCACCTCTTCACCTCATGTCTTTGAAACCTGGTGTGTATTTTACAGTTATAGCACATCTCAATTCAGATGTTAAAGAGGAATTCTTCTTGATCTGAATTTAGGTTTCATAATATATACAGTTAAAATAATACTGGTAAAAGCGAGTTGTCCCAAAGATACTTAAGCTTCCCAATAGCTGAGACAAGTATCAGTTTTAATTTTAAATTGCAGAAAAGTAAATAAAAATTAAAACTCCAGTTCTTCTGTCCCATGAGCCACATCACAAATGTTTATTGCCCAAACGAGTCACACATAGTGGGTCTCAGGGCTGCTGTTCTGAAGCCCAGTTCTAGACTGACTTTCCCATCTTAGAAGTGGACACTGAGGCTGAAGGTGCTGAGCTTCCTAACCAGGGGCACAGGCAGGACCCGGGTCAGGTCAAGGATCACAGGACCCAGTGCTCCCTTCACCAGGCAGGAAGGCTGCACTGGACCCTCCGGCCAGACCACACCGAGGGGCTCATCCCAGCTCCACCTTCTCCCCTGCTGCGGAAGGGCCCAGAGAAAAACAAACTGGCTGCCAAACTGAGTGAGAGCAGCAGAGATACGCAATTAAATTGGGCTGTATCACTTTTATATAAATTTCATGAAGAAAATCTGAATTCAGGATGACCCAATGAAAAGAAAGCATACGTATATCATGCATACATAGTATGTATACACATAAAACAGATGACACCGTATCATATATATATTTCTTAATGTATCACAAAATAAGAATCTGAAATCTCCTCATAACAGCTTGCAATCTATTCAGTAACACTGTAAAAAGGTAACGAGATACCGTTGGCAAAAAGAATAAAGATTACTCAATTACTCCAACACTATCCATCATCAGGGTGTCCCTGGTGGCTCAGTCGGTAAAGAATGTGCCTGCAATGGAGGAGACCTGGGTTCGATCCCTAGGTCAGCAAAATCCCCTAGAGAAGGGAATGGCTACCCATTCCAGTATTGTTGACTGTAGAATCCCATGGACACAGGGGCCTAGCAGGCTACAGTCCATGGCGTTGCAGAGTCGGGCGTGATTAAGCAACTAACACTTTCACTTTCTACCCATCATCATATTTTGATAAGAGACCCCAGAATAGGATGGAGAAAAGGTGGGTTTTTCCTAACAAACCTGACATCTGGTGTAAAGTGGGGAGTGGAACTTACCTTGCAAGGTTCTGATGAGCCTCTCGCCTGTGGTGATGTTATTCACTAAAACGGCCTGCAAAGAAGATAAACATATAAAATGAAACACTGACAACCCGACACCTTAGAAGAGCCCTGACAAGACGTGACTGTGGGAGAAAGGCTGGGGAGTAGCCCCTGCCCCACCCCCCCAGTATGAACTTGGATGCCTGGGGAGGAGCAGTATCAGTGTCCCAGCACCAGCCTGCAGCCTAGGCAAGTGCGGGCGGCTCCTCTGGCTGTCTCCACTCCATGCCCGCAGAAACAGCAACCCCACAGTAACTGCGGTCTTTCTCTGGGGGAATCCAGGTACAGTCCGTCTCAACCAGAAGTTAAAACTGGCTGGGGGCGGGTGTTCGGCAACCGCTCCACCTGTCTGATAGTCAAAGCTATGGTTTTTCCAGTAGTCATGTATGGACGTGAGAGTTGTACCATAAAGGAGGCTAAGTGGCGAGGAACTGATGCTTTTGAACTATGGTGTTGGAGAAGACTCTTGACAGTCCCTGGGTTGCAAGGAGATGAAACCAGTAATCCTAAGGGAAATCAACCCTGAATACTCATTGGAAGGACTGATGCCTGAAGCTTCAATATTTTGGCCACCTGATATGAAGAGCCGACTCACTGGAAAAGACTCTGATGCTGGGAAAGACTGAAGGCAAGAGGAGAAGGCAGCAGAGGATGAGACAGCATCACCAACTCAATGGACATGAACTGAGCCAACTCCAGGAGACAGTGAAGGACAGGGAGGCCTGCTGTGCTGCAGCCCATGAGGCTGCAAAGAATCGGACACAACCGAGCAACTGAACGACCACCACCATCTGTGAAGCCTCCTGATCCTTTCTAACTTCCAACATCCCTCCTTCCATCCAGACTGCAAGCTTAGGGCATGGAGGGGGTCACCCCCAGCTAGCTACATAATGTTGGGAATGCCCGCAACAGAGGACAAAGAAGCAATGGAGGCCTTAGGAAAACAATGAAAAACACAAAAAGGTAAGAAACGTGATCGTGGGGCTCAGTGTAGCCAGCAGCCTGCACACAGGCACAGAGTCACCACCAGGTGCCAGGCGGCCCCAGGGCGTGCCTCACCCTCAGCCCTGTGCCCTTCACACAGGTGTGTGAGGAGGCAAAACACAATCCCACTGTGGGGGATAGGAAACTGGGGCACAGGTGGCCTTCTCAACAGCAAACAGGCAGAGCCTAAGTCCGAGCCTGGCAGGCCTGCCCCAGAGATGAAGCTCCTCCTCACTGCCTGCCTGCCAAACCGGGATCTGACCCCAGCAGGACTGCAAGCCAGTGACAAATAGGGATCCGAAGCCCAGCAGGACAGTGACCTAGTGACTGTAGCCGGTGCTGTCCCCTGAAGGAGAGGTGACATCAAACACCAGTCTGCACCACACAGCTAAGTGATGTTCTGTGCAAAGAGCTAAGCACTGGGCCACAACACGAACGTTTCCTACTGTGTCGTAATCAACGAAGTTTGTCGACTGGCTGGTCGGCCCCATTCCTGGGTAAAGGAGGACGACAACGCCCTCCCAGCCCCCTTCTGTGCTCCATTTCCTGTTGGATCTCTCTGTCCAGCCCTCAGTCTTTCTTTGTCCTGGACTGGGCTTTCTAGAGGAAGGTGTTTATGAATACAGGGATGCACACCTAGAAACAAAATCTGGCCAAACGATTCTGGTGTTTATTTCAGGGGGTCTGGCACAACAGGAAACAAGTCACAGCGATACCACCTGTACAATTAATCTCTCAGGGAGGGAACACCACAACCATGGCCCATGACCTTCCATGTGGGCCAGCGGGGAGTCATATTCACACAGCTCATAGCTCCTGCTACTCTCAGAAAATGGTTGCACACGTTCTATTAAAATGGCAAAAGATGGCCCCAAGACCCAGCAGTCCCACTTCAGGATCAGAACACAAAGCAGGATCTTGAAGAGGTATCTGCATCCATGTTCACAGCAGCACCACTCACAACAGTCACTAACTGAAGCAACGTAGGATCCCTCAGTGGATGAATGGATAAAGGAAATGCAACATACACAAACAACGGAACAGTACACAGCCTGTAAAAAGAAAGAGTGTCACATGCTACAACATGCGCGAACCTTTGAGGACATGCTAAGCCCGGGACTAAGTACAGACACTATGGAGAACAGCATGGACATTCCTTTAAAAACTAGAAATAGAAATACCATACAACCTAGCAATCCCACTCATGGGCATGTATCTGGAGAAAACTATAATTCAAAAAGATATATGCGCTCCATTGCACACTGTAGCACTATCTACCTTACCAGGACATGGAAGCAACCTAAATGTCTATCAACAGAGGAATGGACAAAAAAGATGTGATACCCACACACAATACAGTATCACTCAGCAATAAAGGAGAACAAAGTAATGCCATTCGCAGCAACCTCGATGGACCCAGAGACTGGTATTGAGTGAAGTAAATCAGACAAACAATGACAAATATCACATGATATGGCTTGTATGTAGAATCTGAAAAAAGAGGTGCTGTTTTTCAGTTGCTGAGTCATGTCTGACTCCTTGTGACCCAATGGACCACAGCCACCAGGCTCCCCTTCTCCCAGTCCTTCACTATCGCCCAGAGTTTGCTCAGATTCAAATCCATCACATCAGGGATGCTACCCAACCATTTCATTCTCTGCCACCCCTTTTCCATTTGCCTTCAATCTTTCCCAGCATCAAGGTCTTTTCCATTGAGTCAGCTCTTCACATCAGGTGGCCAAAACCATGGGGAGGGATAAACTGGGAGACTGGGACTGACATATACACACTACTATATATAAAACAGATAATAAGAACGTGCTCTACAGCCGAGGGAACTCCACTCAATACTCTGTAATGGCTTATGTGGAAAAAAATCTTTAAAAAAAGACTGGATGCATGTGTATGTATAACTGATTCACATTACTGTACACCTAAAACTAACACAATGTTGTAAATTTAAAAAAAGATTTTAAAGAAAAAATTGAAACTGTGGCACATACATACAATGGAATAGTACACTACACAGCCTTTAAAAAGAATGCTACACGTCACAATGTAGGTGAACCTTGAGGACGTCACGCTAAGCTAATCAAAAAAGGGCAAGCACTGTATGATTCTGTTTACATACACAGTGTCTAAAGCAGACAAAATCACCAAAACAGAAAGCAGAAAGGTGGCTGCCAAGGGCAAGCGGTGGGGTAGGTTGGACAGACTAGTGTTTAATGGGCAGAGACACGGCTGCAAGATGAAGAAGTTCCAGGTATTTCCTGCACGACAATGTGAATATATTTAACACAGCTGAACTGCACCCTTAAATCTCTACCGTGCATAGGTAACAAACCACCTTCCCTCTGAATATCAGTGATGAAAGAGGACAGAAAAAGAAAGGGGGCAATTAAACGATTATATGCTGATAATCTCGAAAGCCAACCTCCTGGGCAAATCATTTCTACAGCAGTTACGGCAATCTGACTTGTCCCTTCTCCACTCATTACCCTTCGGTTCAGTTCAGTCGCTCAGTCGTGTCAGACTCTTTGCAACCCCATGAATCGCAGCACGCCAGGCCTCCCTGTCCATCAC